>VZRX01005410.1:0-90022 GCA_013398075.1 Notiomystis cincta | reverse complement strand
TATATATATACATATACATATTAACAGTCTTTTTCAAAGTCCTAATGCTTTCCAGCCTACATCTGAAAACAATTGTCTATTTCATATTTTTTCAAACTTAGAACATGCTTCTCTTGAGCATTAGGTATTTCTTAGGCACCAGATGATTGTAGCAGAAGCCATTTTATTACTTTACCCTTTTGCTTGAGGATGAATGCATGGTGAATACCTATCTTTGTTTTTCTGTAACCATTACCATTGCTCCTCCTTCCTCTTAAGTCTGTGTGAAATTGCCTAAAAATTTTCTTTATCGTGGTAGCTGCATTAAATTTAAATTAAAGGCTTTTTGCGGATATAAGAAAAGAGACTATTGAAACAAAAGAAAAAATTTTATGCAGCCTGTCTGGTCTTCAATTTTTGAATAAACTAGCTTGCATGGTTCCAGACTGAATAATTTATAAGGAGAAAATTTCTGTTTAGCTTTGGAGCTTTTCTTCCTGTCTTTCAGACAGATGCATATCCACTTGCTCATTTCTGTGAAGTGTTTCATGTGGTCCACAGGTCCAGCTCTACAGTCTTTATTTTCAAAGGTGTAGGCTGCACCACACAAAAATACTTTAGAGGAGAACACTTTTTTAATGTACTCTTTTTGTCCCAGAACTGTTCCTCGGTGAAAAGAGCATGTCAGCTGCTAGATTAAAACTACAACCTTAACATATTTAGGCTTCATTACTTACAATAGGAAGGCAATGTTTAGCACATGTAAAAGGCCCTGAATATTAAGGTCTTACTGATACCAGATCATGTTTTCTAAGTGGTAAGACTGCTTTGATCTGGTCCTGTATTTAGGCCCTCAGCATAAAGAATTCTAAACTCACGTTTTAAAATATGTATTCTTTCTCGTGTTCCTAACTGAAGCCTATTTGTTATACTGGGCATATTTTTGGTTCTTCTTCCTACTTCCTTTTTGTGAATTACAGGCATATTGCCTGTGCAGCAATTCTGTCTCAGTCTGTGTTCTCATCTTCTGGTTCCAAGACCTCAGCCTTAATGGTGCTGCTAGGTCACTCTGAACTCAGTTTTCTTCAGAATTCTACTCAATTTTGCCCATAGCAAATATAAACTAGTTTAGATTAATGTACCTTCTCATCCTTTACATCTCTGGGAAATCTTCTAGCAAGAGGAATGCATTTACTAGTAAATGTAGCAGTCAGTAACTAAGAATTTATTCTGAGCTGAAAAATTCAGTAATACAGCGGTATTGTGTCTTCATTTAATTGTTTGTATTCCTTTGTCTAATTAATATGTCCAGATGGTTTATTTTAGTTTTTAACTTTTATGCATGCCTGACTGACTAAACGTTGATTTCTAAAATGTTCAGACTTCCAAAATCTAAAAATACCACCCTGCAGTGTGAAGATCATTCTTATGCCCTTTTTTTCTTGCTTGTCTTTGCAGCTTCTCTGCTCTGTGCTTATCTAATGTGGTTTTTAGAAATGTATCAGAAGGTATTAGAGAAAAAACCAGCACAGGTTAAACTGAAATTAACTACTGAAGACTTTAATGCTTCTAACCTAGCTGATACCAGTGTGAGCTGTATTCATTCCTTATTGGATTGTGATGGGACACAGCCTCCTAATACTAACAGGATACTCAGGAGCATTCAGTCATTCTGGGCTACACCTAATTTAGATTTAGATGAAAGGTTGAGGAAAACAGCCTGCTGCTGGAAGTGATTTCAACACAGTGAAGAGGGCTTGGTTGGTTACCTGTATCTTCATGTCATACTCATACTTTTGGTAGTCTAAAGTTTCCCAGTAATTAATTATTAGACTCCCAATAAACTTCCAGCAAAGTACTGCAGGGGAATAAGCCAACATGTGATGATATACCTTAATGCAACTGACTTTTAGGATCATATGTGAAAGTTGAGTTAGTTACTGTTCCCACCACAGAAATAGATTTGTAAGCAATTGAAGTGAGTTGATTTACAGGACGTTAGTGTTCAATCCTCTTGGGGCAGAAAAAACCATCCTGAATTAGTTTTAAATGAGTTATAATTTTTGTAACTTTCATATTTACTTCAAGTTGTAATATATTAAAGATTATTTTTTTCAGAAATATTGTAAAGGATGTATTTTAACAAGCCCCTCACATGCTACCATGCAATGTTGATAGCAACTATCAAGACTGGTAAAATAAAACACTTGTTGAGGAGCAAATGTGATCAAAGCAGAGAGTCGAAACAATCAAACTTTTGATTTTGAAACACAGTGAGAAAAGTAAGTCATGGTAGAGCAAAGATATGTTGGGAAAATAGTGGCATATTTAAATAGATTCTGCTATTCACCTATGTTGCAATTTGTGACACATCTCTAAGCAGGATTCAGTGAGGGAGGTGACAGCACAGAGCAAAAGACACACAAAGATCAGTGAGAAGAATGGATGTGCTTGAGAACTGGATGCTCAAGAGTGGTGAGAGGTTTAAAATTTTGATAGCTTAGAAACTTCATCTCTTAGAAGGTAACCTCAACAGTTAATTTTGTATGCTCTGGGCAAAAAAAAATCAGTACGCTCAAACAAAGTAACCTAACATAGAAACAGCTAGCAGAAGCAGTGCTAGAAAGATCTACCAAGAAACCTTACCAGAGTCCTGAGTTCTCCAGGTCAAGAGACAGAAGTGATCTGAAACAGGAGAAATAAGAAACTAAGGATTTTTAAATGCAGGTGATGGAAAAGTAGAGCTACCTCTGTATTGCAATCTGACCCACACTCCTGTTTAGTGCATGGGGGAGATCACAGCACTGGATGCTAGAAGAGTACCAAATGAAGAACCTTATAACAGGTAATAATGACATTAACATCAGCTATGGGATAACTTGGTAGCTAAAAATAATGTAAATTCTTCTCATCAAGTGCTAGAGAATTACATATGAATGCCATAAAACTGTGAATTTCATTAGCAAAGGGGCCCAGCAAAAGTATGTGGAATGCTTGCATGTTTTAAAAAACCCCAACCAAACAAGTTAGAATGTTTCTATCTGAATTTTCACTTTAATGATTATTACTGTATTAATGGTTATTATGGCTCTTAATGGTTAATGCAGTTTTTGGTGGAAAAAAGTAAGTGCATGCAAGATTTGATAGCATGAAAAATGGCTTGGGATTTGTAAAACAGATGGAAATCCAAGTCCTTCCTCTTTTCTCTGTATAATGGAAAGAAATCCTTGGGGTGTAAGATGGAGAAGAGATTTGACTTTTAGATTGCACTGTCATAAAGAAGACTACTCAATCCTGCATTCCAGCTTGTGTTAAATTAAAAAAAATAATTCTTATTTTGATTTTATTGAAATTTTTGTATGAGATTTGCTCCAAACCAAAATGAAAAAAACCCAACTAATTTTTAGATGTTGTCGGGATATAGAAGAGTCATTTTGATTATTGTTATTGCTGCAGCCATACACACGAGGACTCAAAGCACCCAAACTTGCAGTCTGGGTCCAGAGGGAATCTCTGGATGCAACTCCCTCTCCCTTGCTATGCTTTGGATAAAAACTGCTGGAACAGTTTGGTTTCCTTCTAAAGCTGTAGTCACTGCACCCTGGGGACAGCCTGCTCTCGGAAAGCAGATTATTAATTATGCTGTGCAGAAAACCTGTGTTCAAGCAGCCGTAGAAGCAAAAAGAAAAGTGGACTGCAGGAGGAAGACTGAGTTACACAGGTAGTTTTATAGGAAGGATGGTAGAAATCCTAAAATACTTTAGAGCAGTGTAGAAACAAGTACTGTAGATTCTGTAGAAGTGGTCTGTGAAGCAGACTAGATCCTTCAGCACTGCAACAGCTAACAGTGAGGAGAGCACTTAGGAATGAAAATCCAGCCAAATGAACTTCTAGGAACTGGATAGCAGTAAGATGAAGGCAATAGTACACAGCAGCACCATCAGCTCTACACAGGCCCTTTTTCAAAAGGGTCAGCAAAGTGTTAGTAGAATAGCACACCAAAATGGTGACACTTCAGCCATGATTTCTCCGTTAGAATAATTCTTAGAAATAGGCCATGCATCAAATAGTACCGTTTCCTTAAGCTTATAATTTCAATATTTATGAGCCAATTTGAATCCCAAATCAAAAAAGAAGTGCAGTTATGCAGCTGTAGAAAACAACTTATCTGATGCATAACTAATTGCCTGGAAAGGTTCAGCTGATTTCCTTGCCTCTCCTTCCCCTTCCGCTTCATTCCCTATGCATATAAGTTGGTAGCAAAATTTCTAAAATATAAGCAAGTCTCATAAATTCTGCTAAGTGCTCACATTCACTTTGAAGAAACACTGAGATATGGAAAAACACAAAAACATTGTGAGATAACTGCTTTAAAGTTCTTTTCTTCTTCCAAGAACCATGACTTTTGTTTATGTTGTGCAGCAGGTCATCTCAGGTCTTGCTCTTTTCTGTGCATTTTTGGCCTTTTCAGTTCAGGAGGGACAATGTTCCTGCCTAATTCTGTTTTATTTTTTTTTGTTGTTTTTGCTTTTGGTTTTCCCTGTTATGTAGCTTCAGCTGGTCATTCAATCTTTAAAATATTGTAATGCTTCTTATTATGTATTTTTCATCTTCTAGGTACATATTTTAAGTTTTAAAAATCATGTTTATATCCCTGTGCAAAACAGATTCTGCTGTTGCTTGTTAAACGGAATCTGCTGGACATGCTGAAGGCAGAAAAATGGTAGCTCTAAATCACTTAAGATATTTTTTATTTCAAAGAGTAGGATTTTAAATTCAGGTAGTTTGGGTATGAAGTTACACATAACATGATTTCACCAGTATTGTTACTAGTGAAGCTTGAAAGAAAAAAACCTCACTGCAGTGATCTTCTCTTAACCAGAAATGTTTTGTTCCACCATGGAGCTGAAGACAAGAAAAGGTTTTATGGGGATATTGGCAGCGATTCATGCCAATTGTCTCACCTTCTCAACTGAGAAAAAGAATTTATTTAGGGTAATTGAATGGATGGATGACTAATATTTCCCTATATGAAATTTCTGTAGATAAAATTCCCAAGAGAGTTTTTGGGGGCTTTGGGGTGTTTTTTGTTGTTTAGCTTTTTTGTCCTTAAAGACAAAAACAAGTCTTTTTGATTCACTCATTTAAGGTTATTTTTTCTTATAATTACCTTGATCCTTGGCAACTTTTAAAATAATAACATTATTTAAATACTTAATAGCTATTTAGCCCTGGAGGGAAATCTCCAATATACTTGAGTTTCTGATAGCATAATTATTTCCATGACATCAGCATTGTAATTCTTAAGTTCCCCCTAGTGTTAGTGAGCTGGGAGTTAATTTGTGTTTGAACATTACTTAGAAACTGTTTTTATGACAGAAGAACCTCATGTCCACATGCATTGTGAACATGAAAAAATCTGGCTTTAAAGGGATATTTTTTATTAAAACCTTGTTTGTAGCTAATACAAAAAAACCAAAGCAATCACCTATGAGGTTTCAGTTCTGATAAGTTTCTTTGTAATGTTTTTGCAGGCATTTTCTTGGAAGAAATCTATGTTACCATGGATGTCTGGATTTCTGATCAATGTTGGTCAATACTATATGTTAATAATATTGGGCAAAGCAGGCAAAAATTAAATACATTCTTTGGTATATAATCAAGCACTTAATTTTAGTTGTTTTTCATATTATCGTCAGAAAAAACTACATTTCAAGGCACATGTATTTTAAAATCAGATTTACTCCAGTTTTATGGTAAAGATTTTTTGCTTGTTTTTAATAATAGGATTATATTCCAATCTATTGATCTAAGAAAGGAGAAATCCTTTTCTAAATGCCCATCATTTCAATAATCACTCATGACTTTATGTAATTGTTCATTAATGACAAAAATAAAGGAGTTTTCTAGTCTCTACAAGTAGTAGGGAGGGCTGGGGTGGAAAAACCATAAAAATGCTACAATCCAGGCCTCTATATGTAACAATACTGCTTTTCAGGTTAGATTCCTCTTGTTTGGAGGATTTTTTATGTACTTTTCTGAGCTGACAGGAACATAAGGGCATATAAGTGGTCTAGGTCTTTCTATTGTTAAAAGTTTTCTTTATGCAATGTATTGGAGTTCTTTGGAATGCTGTATTTCCAAAAATTAGATTAACAAAGATCACTCATTGTCATGCAGAAGTGATGTGTCTCAGAGCAGTGGATTGGTGACCTAAAGTTATGCCCCTTACTCCAGAAGTTCAGAAAAGAATTGCACTCTTTTTTTGCCATTAATATTTAAATAGAAAAATTAAATGTCAAAGTTGCATTTCTGCTGGTTTGGCAGCGAGTAGGCACAGGACTTTGGGAAGGCTTAGTGTGCCACAGAGCCTACAAAGAGTTTGCAGCTTCTTTTTTCCAGAAACACATTTCTAACCTTTATTTTGACCTCATGCTCCTCACAGATCTCTTGTATCAGCATGTAAAAATCCTTTTGATTTAAGACCTTTGCCTCTCTTTAACTTGAAGGGCTCATTATTTCTGTCCTTTGAAATTGCTTTCTGTGTTTAAGAGGCATTGGAAACTATATTTCACTAGACTATCTCATCCAGAAACAGGTAAATATAAATGTTTTCATTATAGTTCTAGGAACAAACATTGTTTATTTAAATGACTTCATTCTTCTCTGAATATAAAACAGCCCTTTAATGTCAGCTCTTTTGCATTTCTCTTGAGCAAATCTGATTTAATTTATGCTAAACATAATGAGACACCTGTGTGTGCTGGATAAAAATCTAGAGTATATAATATTAGATGTAGAAATTTCACATCCTAAGCACAGAAACAAACAGCAAACCTCTGGCATATCTTTTAACCTTTTTGTTGTAATTTTGGAATTGAGAAATCTCTGAAAACAAAAAACTTGTATGACAGCTTTAACAGTTAATGAATGACCAATAAAGGAAAAAGAAGTATAAAGAAAATAATTTCTATGCTGTTTTGCCAAAGCACAAGATAAATTTTTAACCAGTTTATTTTGTGTACTGAAGGCCATCCCATGCAATCGAACTTAATGGATAGACTGAAATATTAAGAATGAAGTAATTGACTTCTGATTACTTTGTCAATCTCTCAAGCAGTAAATTGGAAACATCATAACAATGTGTATCAAAGAAATATTATAATAGAAACATTGGATAGTTTTTGATTTTTCAATGAGAAAGTGATCTGAGACTTTTTAAAGAGTACAGTACTTGATATTTTGAAATGTCTTAATTTAGATGGAAGAAGGAGGGGATGAGTGTTAGATCTACACCTATGGAACCAGCTACAGGTTCTGCTGATAAAGCAGCTGTTTAACTTCCATTTCTGGGATTTTTATGCCTCATATTTTTGGCTTTTCTTGGTTTCTTTTTTCATACTTTTGGGTCCATTATACTGTTGTAATTATACTCCTGTATTATCTATATGGAGGTACCAGAATACACCTTAGGAGAACGATGTGTAAAAGAATGGTGGTGGGATATAATTTCATAGCTTAAATATAAGATAAAGGATGACAATTTATTTAAGAGGGGATACCTCAACAAGAAGGAAAATAGCTTGACTTTCCTAATGCATCAGTGAGTCAACAATTTGATCTAGACTGAGAAAAATTAAATATGACCTTAAGACATGTGACATGTGAAGTATCTCCACTGAAAATCAGGGACTACAGCCTCTATTAAATGTAGAACTAATAATTTCCCTGTACTATTCATTTCTTAAGAAAAAAAGAAAACATAAAATAATCAGCCTGTCTTTATATACAACTGAGTTTGCTGAAGTAGAAGGGAAGTATCATTGTTTCTGTAACTATTGCAAATGGATATTCATCATGGAGAGAAAACAGCTACATAAGGTGAGGATCAAAGACTGCATCAAAGCAAGTAAGCATAATTATGTGTGGGCTGAGAACTGCAGGAGGCTTCTACCCATCAGAGAGAGAGGTTACAGTTCCAAATAAGTGAAGTAAAAGCCAAAAAGGTTATTTGTTGTTAAGGGGGAGTGAACAAACTTACACAAGGCAATGTGAGCTGTGGTCACCTCCGAAGGAAGTTGTGTGAGCCCAGTGCAGGGGAGCTGCCTTCTGATTCTGCAGCCATGGGCCCATGTAATCCTCTAGGCTTCTGTGTACTGTTCAAAGAGAGGGAGAGCATAACAACACTTAGGCAGTTACAGAGGCTTAACTGTGTCAGAAGAACAAATGTAAGGTGTTTTAAAGTGAAAACATTTCCTGTGGATAATTCTCAGGAGTGGAGAAAGGCACTGTGAGGAAAAGAGGGAGCTTTTCCATGTATATGCCTTTAGTTGTGTCCATCTTTTCCTATTACCACTGCTCTTTGGAGTCCTGTTGGTGGAGCTGGCTGTTGATGCAATTTGTATCAGTTGTTGTGGTGAGTATGCAGAACACTGTATGGGGGAAAAAATGAATTTCACATAGGAAAAGGCTGTAATTGCATCTTTCCCTACCCTCTCATCCAGAGCAAGGTTTTATGATCAACTTCAATGAGAAACAGGTGGATACTGAGCTCATTAGAAGTGAGGCTGCACACAGCTGCTTTGCAGAGGAAAGAGAGAATATAAACAAGAATAGTGCTGTAAACAGCAAACTGAAATATTGTTTGAATGGGATCAATATATGAGGTTGCTGGATCCAGCAGTGCTAAGGAGAAACACAGATTTCACTTCATGAAGTTTATTAGTTCTTCATTCCGTTTTACTTCCGACTGGTAGTAACGGATTGATCGGTGGCACTTGGAAAGACGGACAGAAATGAGCTGGCTTGCCCCAGCTACAGCTGTGGGTGGCTGCAGCAATGAGAACAGGAACCTACTCCAGTAATGGTCTGGTCTCCCACCATCTGGCCTTTTGGCTCTGTAATGTGCTGACACTGCAGCATCTTTGGGAACCAGCTGGCAAACATTGCTTTGGCTTCCACCTTCCTCCTAGGAGCAGAGTCTGTCAGTCTCCAGCAGTGACAGGAAAATGCAGAGCTATGCTCTAAAGCCATTAAGATGTGCTAGCACAACTCTGTTCCTAACATACTTTCCAGAGCTCTTGAGATGGGATGTTCTCATTCTACAGCTCAGCATGTATTTTCAGTGGATATATTAAAAGAATGCTACATTGCAAAGCTGAGGTATAAAGAAAAGCTAAGTTTTCATGTTAAAACAGAGAGATAAGGATGAATCTGGAGCATGCATAGTTTTGTGTTTGAGTGGGTTGGTTTTTTATTTCTGCCAGTAACTCAATGTATGTCCCAGAGACACACTTTGACCAAAATCATCATAGCAACTTCAGGCATCAAAAAACATGATCTTATTTTCAAGGTTCAGAGCATATACTGTATCAGTTAATATTAAGAGGAGCAGCACATTTTCAGTTCATCAGTAATAAATAAGAAATATCTCATGAGGATATTATAAAGCTTAATTAGTTAAGAGTCAAATTTCCTTCTGTGTTTTCCCTAACTTCAAAGTTATTTTACAATCTGTCAAGAGATTCATAGCTGGGAAATATATATTACTGATAAAATTTTACCTGAACTGAACCAAGAGTCTAGATGGCCTAGCTCAGAGTAAATTCTTTCTCCATCCTGCCCATGAACAGGATCATTAGACAACACTCACATTGTCTCTCACATGGGACTAGCCTCTGAGATGCAGACAGGCTTGCTTATAACGCACTCAGCATTGTACTCAAGTATTTCAGGTGAGGGCTCTGTGCAATATTCAAATACTGCTGTTCTCATTTTATAATTGAGAAAAAAATAAACCAAATTGTCCAAATTAGGCAAGTATTTTTGTATCAGACTAAAGGACAATTCTCTCCAGCTTCATCTATGGTCTATATACAAATCTTCCTAATCCAGAGTACTTCTGGTTTTAAATGTTTTTCAGGTCAAAAACAGTGTTAGAGTTTTACAGAGCTTCTTCTGATGGTTCTTCATTGTCAGTTTAGCTGTCATTCACTCTATATTTCTTGAATACATCATTTATCATTAGAAAAAGTGTTTTCCTGTTTCATGTTAACTAGGTACACAATGTAAACAGAAATGTTTAAATCAAATCAATCTGAAGTCTTGGAACTTGTTAAACTGGTTGCTCAAAAGCAGTGATCATTTTAGGAGGCTGGCATCATTCAGTGTATTTTAACTCATTAGCATGAAAAACTGAACAACATTAGAAATGACTGAAGCTTCATTATATCAAAATTATATGGGTGATCAAAGGGCTGGAGCACCTCTCTTGGAGGCTGAGACTTGGATTTATTCAGTTTGGAGAAGAGAAGGCTCTAGGGATACCTTACAGCAGCCTTCTGGTATGTGAAGGAGGCTGCAAGAGAGCTGGAGAGGGACTTATCGCAAGAGCATGGAGTGATAGGACAAGGGAGCATTAAAATGAAGGAGGCTAGGTTTACGTTAGAAATTAGGAAGGAAACCTTTACTGTGAGGTGGTGAGACACTGGAAGGGGTTGCCCTGAGAAGGGATGGAAGTGTTCAAGGCCAGGTTGGATGGGGCTTTGAGCAGTCTGGTTTAGCAAAAGCTGTCCCTGCCCATGGCTGGGAGTTGGAACAACTTTTGGTCCCTTCTAACCCAAACCATTCTATGATTTTATGAAAGTACCAATGTCTGTAATTCCCACATAGTAGCAACTTAAGGTTTCAGTTGACTTTAGTGAATAAACCCTCTCTCTAGTCTTTGTTGGTTTTGATAATAAAGAATTTTATAGTCCTGCAACTTACACGCTTTAGTGGGTGATACACACTCAATATTTTGTGCTGTTGGGGAAACACCTTTCTCAATAAAACCACACTCTGATGTTCTGAAGAATGACTGAAAGGACAAATGCAGTGTGCTATGTTGGCTGTAGAAAAAAAAGTAGTGTCTTTACTGATGTGCTATGTGACGAGGATGTTGAGAAAAGAGTCCCAACTGTACCAGTTTTCCATAACTTAGCTAATATTGTAGGCATAGCAGAAATATGAGTGTATTTCATGGGAGATTGATGTGACTTTCTGCACAACTGTTTAAACAGGATGTAGCATATTTATCAGAGGCCAATTCACACTACTAAATATGATTACATTAGAACAAATTAAATGTATGTAAAAGAGGAGAAATCTTTTTCTGTGAGTTTTGAAGAGATAATCTATTTGTTATGTTGCAACGATTAACTACTGTGACATCAAAAATATGAAATATGCAAATTTTCTCTGCATCTGAGCGTGGATAACTGCAAAATATATCTCTAGAAGAACTGGAGAAAGCAAGGAAAAAACACATGGGGAAAAAAATGTGTCATTCAAAATGTCTGCTCTCATTAATGACTAAGTAAATATGTTGTTATAGGTAAAAGTATTGAAAAGTAAATAAGATGCAGGTAATAATGCACAACCACAGCAGGATGCATTAAGTCAGTTATTATTGACCAACATTAGCCACAAACAAAGTAATTATTTAATAATTTTATCCTTTAATTGATTCAGGCTGTTCTCTTCAAGTCTACTATCCTTTACTGTTTTTTTCCATGGAGTAGCAGCTCTGAATCCTTGTGGAACATTCTTACCATAAAGTCTTAAAAAAATGTAATCAACATTTTTCATAAATCAATTATTGCAATGTATTCAGTTCACTTTTTCCTTCTAGATTCTTCAGTTATTCAGAGATAAATGTTTCATGACAGCCTCTATTTCTTGAGTTCTGCTTTCTGTCTTTATATGATAATTGAAGCAGTTATGATGCTATTTCTGTAGAAGACTCATTTGGGGTTATATCTCTCCCTCTCTCTGTACAGTTTATGTATTTATGCTTTTCCTTGTTACTGTTGAGTGTCTGAAATTGGGCTAATCTTTATCTAGTGGAATTGTATACTTTATGTGAGGAAATTTAGGCATTTTCAGATGCCTATCTACACCTGATGTAACTTTTCTGCAGCTTGTTTTGGCGTTGTACTCCCCAAACCCAAGAGATTCTCTAGATTTCGTTGAACATGAAACTGTTTTGAAGTCCTAAAAAACAAGAAAATTTTTACAGATCTATACCTAGAATTTTGTGCAGTATGCCCTGTGAGACCAATACCTGGAGCTCATTTATTTCTACTAAGATCAAAATAGAAAAACAGGAAAAAAAGAGTAAAGTCCACAATGCTTTCCCAAAGTATTCATAAAAGGAAAATGAATGGCAACACATCTCACTGGAATCAAATCTATACCTTGGATTCTCCTCTTGCTGAAGAATCTGTGAGGAATGTACATAGCTTGAGGGCCTCATGATGAAGAATTATAGATGGACAGAGCACAGAAAGAGCAGCAGATATTATGTTGAGAAACTGTTTTTGTTCACAATGTCAAGGGTCTGGGAGTGGGATGTTGTCTTGTGCTTTTTGGAGGGGACTATTTTGAGTAGTCAGGAGCTTTCAATAAATTTCCTGTGATGTGCAACCCTCCTCCCCTTTCCATCAGATGCAGTTATTAGAGAGAAGTATGAGAAGGTGTGGGGTGCTGTGTGCTACAGGAAATGTTTACAAAGGGTGTAGCTCCGTGGAGAGTGGAGGGGAGTTTGGGGGAAATAGGAAAAGCATATGCTGACAAAACACTTTAGAAGTGTGAGGGTAGGAAGGAGGTGTAATTGGCCCTCAGTCTCCAGAGTGCTCTGGATCCTGCACGGGACATGCTGAGAAATGTAACTGGAGGGAGCCAAAAGAGGGATATTTGTGCAGACTAAGTCCTTGCATTGAGATACCAACCTCTCCAGGGTTTCTACACCAGAAGAGGAACGCCAAGAAAGAAAAGATTCAATTCTCCTCCAAAGCACAATTTACAGCAGGAGGATAATATATTCCCTGTTGTACTGTAACTTGGGGCATAAACTAATCACAGTGTCTGTTTTGATGTGGCATTTTGAAATTATGTAAAGGTTTTCAAGTGAGTTGAAACTAAAGATTTTCCTCTCAAAACAATCTTCCTTCCCTTCATCTGCATATTTAATCACACATGTATAACGCAATAGATATAATTTGATTGCTTGTAAATTTACCATAATGTTTAGTCAATTTTAATACAAATAGACACGATTACAGCTAGTATACTTTTGTCTACTGACAAATGAATTTTATAGGAGCAAGCATAGTTATTAGTGGATCCTTTCATTAAAAACAAAATAAGAATTAAGTAGGTTAAAACCAGTAACAAAGTATGTAGAAAAGAGGATTTGTCATAAACAAGCATGCTCTGTGGTAATGAGTTCTAATGATTCATTTAATAATGGAGGATTTTCATCACATCCTCAATACTTGTGTTTAATTGGCAGCAGGTCACCTTTCATTTTTTCTCTGTGGTTAAATAGCACCTGACCATGCTCACTGCTTGGTCACAGATTAATAATTATTACAGTAGTAATTATCTTCACTAGAGACTGTTTAAAACTTTGTATAAAAGTTTCAAGAAAGGGAAGTAACTTCTGTGTTTACTTAAAACCTTCTTAGAATGTCTTCTAAGTTACACCTTTGTAATGTTTGATGCTACTAGAGAAAGTAAGGGCAAGCCCAACTTTCAGACCTCCTGATGGATTAAAACATTAAATGAAAGATGAGTGTCCCTTATAATTTCTCAAGTAAGATATATTCTGAAAGTCTTCCAGTTCCATAAACTTATTATTTTTGGCACATGCTGTATCTGTGATTCATACCTGCAAAGATTTTACTATTGACTTGTAACTTGTCAATCTCTCTGCTTGCTTGGGACACGTCTTTCTTGTAATTGGAAATTTATCCAAAGTTTTTTGAACTGTCTGAAATTATAGTCATAGTAACAGAATGTGCAACAAGCTACTATGATCAAATTGTCAAAATAAATGGTGTAGCATTTTTTTCACATTCTGAATTCTCCCTCCAGATAGGTAGAAAAAAATAAACCAGAATCATACCACATTTGTCCTGAAACATAATTTTACACAAGTAAAACTGTGTGTTGGTTCTTCATGCAGGTATCCTCTGAATGGTAGAAAAATTGAATGGTAGAAAAATGGTAGAAAAATTTGTCACCAAACCTTGACAAAGGCCACTTAAATTGTTTAGTGTGAGCAGCACTTAAAACTGAAAAACTACCCTGTAGCATTCTTGGAAATGACCAGTTTGATTGTCTGGCCCAACTACTGGTAATGTTTGTTCAAAACAATGAAATATTTTATATCTCTTTTGCTGCTTTTGCATCATAATTTCCTATGGCTTCTGCAGTGCAGTAGCTGTAAAAAGTGGCAAGAAATCCTTAGCATGATGTCTCATCTCTTTCCAGGTCATCCTGTAGTGATTTTAACAGGGCCCAGTTTGTCTCTCAGATGAAGTTTGGAGATTGAAGGGAAATTGGAAGCATCTGAAAATGGATTTTCATGCTCTTCCATACACAGTAAGTTACCATTCATGAAGTCTGACAAATCATATATATTTTATATTATTAAAACAGTGAGTTAAACATGATTTTCAAATTGATTTTGGTATGTTTCTACTGTAAACATAAAAGAAAATGGGCTTACACTCTTGTAAGCATCTGGAAGAGAGAAACTTAGTGTACCTGAAAAAGCCATGCTGCCACAGCTATTAAAAGAAAGATAGGAAGAAGATGTCATGTGCACATTTCACATGTATAGTTACTGTCAAAACTTATTTCTCTGTTTTTATTTAAGAGTCTCATTTAGCTGTGTAGTATACCTTTCTGTTCAAAACTATTACTTTCTCTTTATAAAGTGATACTAAGATTGCAATCCCAAGTGCTAACTGGAAAACCCAATAAGAGAAATATTTTGGCAATTATGCACCATATTTTTTTTTAATTGCCATTTACTAAGTAACATCATGACAAGTTGCTAACAGAATGAATTAAAGACATATGGTAGCCTTGTAATATTTAAAACATTCATCTGTCATCCCATTCTGCTATCATTTAATCCATTATATCATGTTTGTAAAGTCAGTACAAATTATATAATTTTATATATATATGTGTGTGTGTGTGTGTGTGCATATATATATCTACTAACTATAATTTCAAGGCTCTTTACCAGCCAGAGTACATTGCCCTTATAATACCTTTTTTTGTTTCCTAAGCATTACATGCTCTATTACTAATAAAGAAGTTAGCATTTAATTTTTGGAAGTTCATGGTGTACTTAATTTGTTTGACCAGTACTACCAAAGCCTTAGAAGTACAAATATTTTTTATACCTGTATAATGTGAAAAATGCAGTAACACTGAGTTTCTTAAGTGGTTGTTTAAATTAGTTATGTTAGCCTCCTAAAACAAGCCAGAGGTAGCTGTGTTTCTTAACACACAGTCTTTTTTTCCTCCAGTGGAAAAACGCTGATTACATGAACAGAAAGGTAAATTTAATTCCTATTTATGGGCATATTAACTAAAAAAACAAAATTAAAGCAAACGAAATTATGTCAAGCCTAAAGTCTGACAAACTGATTTTCTTAAATTTTCCACTTCTCCCTCCTCTTCAGTCTGGACTCAGTCAAACAGATGATATTATCTACAAGAAAAAAAAAACAGATATGCTGTAACTCTACCACTTTTCTTTGATTTTTGCCTTTGAATTGCACAGATAGGAAATACAGTTTTGGGCTCCTCATTGCAAGAAGGACATTGAGGTGCTGGAGTGTGTCCAGAGAAGGGCAAAGGGCTGGTACAGGGTCTGGAGCACAGATCTGATGAGGAGCAGTTGAGGGAGCTGGGCTTGCTCAGACTTGAGGAAAGGAGTCTCAGAGGAGACCTTATCACTCTCTACAGCTGCCTGAAAGGAGGCTGTGGACAGATGGGGGTCAGCTTCTTCTCACAAGTAGTGAGTGATAGGATAAGGGGAAGTGGCCTCCAGTTGGGCCAGGGAAGATTTAGATTGGACGTTTGGAAAAATTTCTTCACGAAAAGAAGCATTGGAACAGGCTTCCCAGGGAAGCTGTTGAGTCACTGTCCCTGGAGGTTTTTAAAAGTTGTGTAAATGTGTGACTTAGAGCCATGGTTTAGTGGTGGACTTAGGAGTGGCTTTTAACAGCTGACTTGAGGATTTTGGAGGTCTTTTCCAACATAAACGACTCTATGATTCTTTACAGTGTAATTGATTCAGCACTGAAATCAGGAATGGCAGTAAAATTCCTTTTGTGTTTCTCAATACAAAGGAGGTGGGAGTAATTATAGTCTTACCATGGTACAAATTCATTGTAAAAAACCCTATTAAGTCTTCAGATATAAAAGGTTTTGAACTTTAAAGTAACAACAGGTCAGGCCTCTTGCTCTGCAAGTGTGTTTATCTGGTGGTATGATTTACATAGGAATGCTTGCCAACTTGTAAACTTCTGCCAACAGAGCAAAGACAAGAATTAGAAGCCCTCTGTATCTCATCAAACAGGGGTGACCATGCTCTCCTAGTCCATAGGATTCAGGTTGTTAGTGTCAGGCTGAGTCAAAAGTTACCCTATGCCAAACTCAGTTTGAAGCACCACTGACACCTGAAAAAAAATAGCCACCATCTGTAGGTAAACAAAATACGAAGAACTACATTTAAGTTCTTGTCCTGTACTCACTGCACAAGAGGTCTTAATGCTGAATGCTCATGTATTTTTCTTATACATAGTTTAAAAACACAAGAGCAATGCAGCTTGCTTATTCCACTAGTTTTATTAATGTTACTCAAATTTCCTCTGGTAATTTTATACTGGAATCCTCCCCTAAAATCCTAGTATTCATTGCATCTTATTCTAAGCAACTCCCCAGATTGTACATATTTAATATAGGCATATATATACACACATTCCTGTATATTCCTATACATTCTATATAGCTGTATCTATAACTAAATTTATATAAATGCATGATTCATTCCTGGTTTTCTCCCTTTGATTCTTTATCTATTTTACCATCAGGAAGTTGTTCTGTTTTATTATTGCACTTAGAGACAAATCTACAGCCATGTGGTATGAAAAAGCAGAGTTACAGATCTCTCAGTTCTCTCCCCTGGGCTGTGTCTGCCAGAAAACTGGACAGCAGCACAGACATGTCTGAGACATCAGGGGAGAAAGAGTTTCTGTACAGTCATGGACAGCCACATGAGGGAGTCTGACCTGTATCATTCTATCTGCTTCAGCATAAATCATGCATTCTTTATTCAACAGCATTTAAATAATGTAGAATACATCTCTCTTCTTGTACTTGCTGGCAAAACCTCCATTTAGCATCTCTTGTTTAAAATGTAAGTAATAATCTGAACAGAAGCCAGAAAACAGAGCAGGGGATGGAAGTATGGTCATTAGCTTTCCCAAACCCTCCTTCCTCCTTCAAGAGAGGGAAGAAAAAGCACCTATCATCTCTTTTCCTGACTGACCTCATATCTTGAATATCACACCTCATATATGGTTCATTCTCTAATATAGTAAAGTGAATTTATGTTCATTATAAACATGATAAGGGATGTGCATTTAAATGGTATGAGTCCTGCAAACACTGTGATCTGCACCATTTCCAGCCTCAGGCTTTTACTCTGCTTGGGGACTAAAGTGTCTCAGTCTCACAGTTATGTGTGTAGAAAAGTAATTTTAACAAGTTTCTGTAGTAATCGAGATCTCTGCAATTCCCACAGTAACTGGGATCTTCGGGCTGGTAATGCATTTACAGATAGAAAATAAGTAGGGCATAACCAGAAAAGGCTGTGAAAATTAATACAGTGCAGTAAAATGAAAACTTGTGCCTACATCTCCTCCTCTCAACTCTGCTTGCTTTGAAGTTGTCAAAAAAATTTTTGACTCCTTCTTCTGATGTTGTCATTCCTTCCCTTTGAGTTCCCTTTACAATACCACGGACCATCTTTTCTCCTTGCTGTTTAATCTCAGTCCTCCTGGTATTCACTAATTTGCTGGCAAACTACATGGTTCTTCCATGCTTGATAGATACTTTTGTTCTGTCTCCCATGCTGCCTTCTTGTAGCTGGGGGATCAACATGATTATGAAATATATAGCCACTTGCTTTGATCCTGCAAAACTGTTTCAAAATTCCTCTTATTTGCATTGCATCCAATAAGCAATTAATGAGTAGACAGGTGGTGAACAAAAGTATTTACTTTTATATATTTAGTAAAACAATAAGGAAATATAACTAAGGCAAAATATAAACGATGTAGTTACAAAGCTCCGTGCACTTCCATGTGAAAATCTCCCTACGTTTTTTTACTTCACTTCCTTCATGTTGATAGAATGCAATCAAGATTCCTTCTCTCATTGATCCTTTCAAAGGGAAGCAGCCCAGCAGTAAATCCTCAGCTTTAATTTGTCGTGCTTTTGCAGAAAATACCATTTCCTTACACGCCTCGTGCGCACCTGCCCCTGCCTGGCCCTGAGCACCACTGGCTGTGCGATGACACATCTTCCTGCCGTTTGTGACAATGCAAAAGCCGCCGGGGGAGTCACTGCTGGGAACCACTGGCTCTCTGATGACTGCCTGTGTTATACAACAGGCTTTCTGCTGACCTGCTGGTGAAATCAAACAGGCTGCTGATCTTTTCCTGATTTGCCCATTTGCTTTTCCCTTTCTCTCTATTACAGGCAAACTACTTGTTTTGGGTTTATTTTGTTGGTTTTTTTTAAAAAAAGTAAGAGACACAGAAAAAAATATGCAAAGTGAATATCAATGAGAAAACATCAGTTCCTATATTTTTATACATTAAACACAAGTTTAATGTTTGATCCACTGTGGTGCTAAGGTCTGTCTATTCTCTGGAAGGTTGTTATCTTCTACTGTTAAAATGTATAATCACATACTGAAAAACAAAAAAGCCAAACACCTCAGGCAAAGTCATATGTAAAGTCTATTATTTCTAGGTCTTTATTTTAATTTTTCTAAGTTTTCACTTGTAATCCCAGGTTTTTTTAAATAAAATAAATATTTGAGGTGACTGTCCTTAATAAGAATTCATTATTAACAAGAATAGATGAATGATGATTTACTGATATTTAAGAAGAACAAAAAAGCAAAATAAAAATATCTTGAGATTAATCCAATCTTGCAAAGAAATATTTGTTAATAATAAATACAGTCTGCAGCTCATAAGTAAATGGAACAGCAAATAATTTTGATGGTATTGCTAAAAATTATTTTTCACAGTAAAATTCTAAAATTTTCATTTAAAATTGTAACGTGTCTTGCAAAAGGAAGACTGAGTTGGAATTGGATGTTAACAGGTTGGAAAAACACTGTTATGGTGGCTCTTATTTTTATTTGGTTTTTCATGAATTCCAGGATCTACCTATTCTACACAGCCTCCTTGAAGGCAGAAGATATTGCTATGTTAAAAGTGGACATCTGAGCAATATCCCTTCTGGGTTTCCTGAAATTTATGTAGTCATCCTCTACATGCAGAGAATGAACTGCACTTTGTGTTAGCTACCTAGGGAAACTGGTGGGAAGTCAGCAGGAGTGAGATGTAGACTGCAGCCCATGTGTGCAGCAATCTAATCCCAAGGACTTGTTCCCTTGCCATTCCACATTAACTTCTGTGATGCCACAGGAAACATTCAAAAGCTGTGGCAAAGCATGACCAGGGAATCTGGGCCCTGTGGTGCTGAAGAGGGTGGACCCTGATGCTGTGGACTGGGCCCTGGGTAGGAGGCTCTGTCCTGGTCCCTTTCTGGTTGAGATGGCTTCCACAGGGACTTCAGGCAAATTCTTGTCAGAGTTACTTGGCACTTGGATAAGGATTGCAGAATTTTCTCTGAAACAGTAAGCAAAGTTTGTATCATTTGAGGCAAAAGGGCTGCTTATTTCTACAGTTCATGGAAAAATATAGAATTTTCTTCTGTTTACATAATATTTTCAGGCATATATTAATTACAGGCATTATATACCATTCACAAAGTTTATCCTAGGAAGTGAGAGCAAATTTTTGTAATATTCCTCCCTGCTATACAGGAAATACTCAAAATCACATCTCTGGAATAATATTTTGATAGTAAAATGATCTTTATACTCAATCTTTTTTATTCCCTCTATGGGATAATTTCAGACTCAAAAAAGCCTCATTTTCTGCTGCAGTAGTCAAGTTGCAGTCATATTCTGGATTTTGCCATAGGAGAATATTTTCCCATGTAGGAACAGAACTAAATTGATCAATGCATTCTAAAATAGTGAGAACATCACTAGAGCTTACAGGTGAAAGGCCATTCCCACAGGATGCATGAACTGACTTGGCTGGGCAGTTGGCTCTAGGATTGCACAAGAAACCCTCAGGCCTGATGAAGAATGTGTGTGGAGTGAAGTCATCTGATTTTGGGGCAGCTGATGACAAATGAAAGTCTTCATCTCTGCAGACATTTTCAAGCCTAGCTGTGGGGCTAGCAGGGAACAAGGAACCTGAACAATTAACTCACAGCAGCCTCACCAGAGCTGAAGATTGTTGTTAGTCCATCTTTTTCCCAAAAAGAAAATAATAATATACTTATCTCAGAAAGAGTCTGAGTCAATATGCTTCAGCTCAGTATCCCTGAGACAAAATTTTCTGAAGATATGTTCTTGTTTTGCTATTGTGCATTACTCTGTGAGAGAAAAAAGTATTTCAGAAAAGAAGTTATTTCCTGTCTATCCCTCCCTACACAAAACTGTTATTTTAATTTGTTCTCTGCTTTTAAAGAGCTTTAACAAGAGTTAATTATAAATAACTCGAAGTACATACATTGTCATTTGAAAATGCAATCCTTTTTTGGCACTCATTCCACTATCAAGGTATAAAATATTAACAGTAAGAGCAGTTTCCAATTGCTTTCTTGGCTTTAAGAACGTTTCTAATTTCTGAGTAAGGAGAAGAAAACAAGTGCAAGGGAAGTTGAAGGTTTTTAAAAAAAAAAAAAAAAAAAAGGAAAAAAGGTCAAGTAAGCCATAGGAGTATCCTCATATGATTATTCTGACATTTTCTGACTCATAATCTACTGGGTGTTCATTCACCTCTTGCAACTTGAAAGTGTCCTTGAGATCTGTAACTTCATCTACATGCCAGTCTGCCAATTCTATGCTCTTTAAAGTGGAATTTTCATTTATGCCAAGAGCTGAGCTGCATGGGGAGTAAAAGTCAGGAAATATCTTTAAAGGATATGAAAGAACAGAATTGCCTTTGATTTGACACTAAAAATTAGGACTGGAGCTCTGTATGATCTGGGAACCATGGTGGGGTTTGGGCCATGAGGTTCAGGCCAGAAAAATAGAAGTAAACATTTTATTCCTGAGAAAATTATGTAATAGAAAAGGAAAGTACCTGTTGGGATTGCTTTCAGCTTTCTGAGGAGTTCTCATCTGATTGAGCAGCAGTGGGAACTAAAGGGATTAGAGCAGAGTCCCAAACCAGCAAGAGGCATGGCTGTGAATTCCTGCTGACCTTCTGCGGCCTGAGGGTGAGGAGGGGGTTCTACAAAGCTGAAAAACAATGATGGAGGTTTTATTTGTTCTCATCCACTCCCTGTCACTTTGCCTTTTGAAACAACTGCTTTCCTTGCATAGCCTGCCTTAGTTGAAAAATTGAATGGCCCTACATACAGCTCTGATTGCTTACAGGCAAATTATAAACTTGTCAACCCAAACACAGCCTGATTAATAAAATTATATTACTGCTACAGATCCTGTTTCCAGAACCTGAGCTGCATTAAAATTCAGAGGACATGACTTGGGATCACTATCAATGGGATAAACTGCAATACTTCTATGGAGGCTGCTTGCAGCCTGAAATTTACAATATTGTTCCATTTTTCTAATCTTCAAAAAGGTCAGTAATGAATTTGAAGTTACTGATTGCACACTGAAATTCAACTCTTACAACCCTCCCCCATGAAAAGCTTATTCTAGTCTTTACAAGGGTGTCTTTAATTTGCTTTCATTCTCACAGGCTTGTTGCAAAAGCTTGCTTATTGTCACTGACTTGTACAGAAAGGTCAGTCGACATTTGTAATGAAGATGTCCATTTATGAAAGTAGATTACTTGCACCTCGTTTGCAGTGGGAAGATAATGAAGGTTTCAGAAGTATGAACATCACCACTCCCAGCCCTCCATCCCCAAACCATCAAAAGTCTAGATTGTAAAATATTTCTCTCTTCTACAGTGGTCATCTACCAGTTATAAAGAAAATCGACATGGACACCCACTTATATTCAAGCAGTATCTGGAACAGAAGGCAACTTCCTCAAACATCACTGATCTTAAAGGAGCCTTGCACAGAGGTAAATAAATGAAAAGGTTCAAATATTTTAATATGCTATATTTCATTTCAATATCCTTCTAAAACAGCTGTCTTTACCATAGCTAAACTGCTAACCACTTTTCCTATTCAGCAGTTATATGTGAAAAGTTTAATGTAAATTTTAAGACATTGAGGCATCTGCTTGGACACAGCAATCAAGTGTCTGAAAAATCATTTGTTCCTACCACTTAGTACAGAGGAGTATTTAGTTGAAACACAGTGTTACTTTGCACAAGTAAGTGGAAGAATCAATTACAAATATCAGTAAGGACAATTGTAAAACAGCCCATACTGAGGGGTGGGTTATGTACGCATCCCCAGTGGTATTTAGAAGACAAGTGGATATGGTACTTAGGGCCATGGTTTAGTGGTGGATTTGGCAGTGTTAGGTTAATGGTTGGACTCAATGATATTAGAGGTCTTTTCCAACTTGAATATTTTTAAATATTCTATATACACACCATCACATGAAAATATATGTACAAGTCACTGTCTTGCACATGATATGCAATGTTAACATTTTATAGAGTTTTGTTTGAACATGTGACTGCCTGCTCTCACCTGGGTTTGACCTCCTTCTTTTTGCTGTACCCTCTGATCCATTATTGCTCTACTTCTAACATTACACTGCTCACAAAAGCATGCTGGAAGAGTGAAATTATGCAAGTACATAGAAAACCTGAGAGGTTTTCTTTGTTCATTTTCCACATGCAGTTTTTTCACATCTGGTGTATGTGGAAAGAAATACATGGTCTGTAACCTCAGTGTCTAGAAAGCTAAGAAAGAAAATAATTTGATTTTAGACTTGCTTTCTGTTGGAAAAAAATGACATGACAGATTCAGGTTTACTGGAACATTTTACCATTTACAATACATAGCTGAACAACTGTGATGAAACCAAAAAACATCTAGCGAACTCAAAATGTATGGTTCATTTATTTTCTTCATTTAAATTTTACTTCAGTTCTAAAAATTTAACAGATGAAAACGAACCTCATAACTGATATAAAACATTTGATTTTGGATTGCTTGAAACTGCATAGATGTTTCTACTTTTCTTTCTGTGGTCTTGTCAGATTTTTTTACCTTAGTTTGTTTAACTTCTAATTACATAGATGATAAAAATCATTCCCTCGAGAAAAATGCCTGAGTCAAATGAGCATGGTATTATCTATGAAAATCTGCAGACTGTAAATGATGGGGGACAAAAGGAGACAGAATTAGAATAAATGTAACTTTTTGTTGTGCTGTCTCACACGAAGTCTACAGAATCAGTATTCTAGAGAAGAAAAGCAGAGGAGGAAGCAGTGCTATAATGCCTATTGGCTGAAGGAAGAGACTAAAGCGAATTCTTTTTCGTGTTCACAGGGAAATGCTGAAAGAGAGAGCTGTCTTGTACACTGGGCCAGCACATTGCACACACACAAGTTACAAGGTGTGAGGGTGGCCAGGCTGTTTTTTTGCATACCACAAAGTTTTTTGAGATCAGGGAACATGCAAATAACTTTTACTGGTGCTGTCACACCCTACTGACCTAGAGCCTTTCTGTTGTCTTTGATGCTTGCATATTGCTGAGTTGTTTTACCCCTCTAGATCTTCACTGCAAACTGGTATGACAGACCCTTCTTGATCTAGATGGAGCTTCATCTTTTACATTAATTGAGGATCTGATAGCTTTAATTGGACACTGTCATGCTTCTCCTGTAAGTGCTGCTAAAACAAGAACCCTGTTTACATAAGTAAAGGATGTGGGATATGCATCTCCTATTACAAATTCCAGAGGAGGTGTAGCCTCTATGGTTTTGTTGAAGTGATTGTTCTTAAAAGTATATTTTTATTGCTGAGAAGGTTTTGTAAGGTATGTCAGACTACAGTATAAATATTTTAAAACTGATACAATCTCAGTCTGTTATCTCCTATGAGAGTTTTCAAGGGTCACTATCAAAACTCAATGAACAGGACACTTGTGCTTTCACTGCAGAGAGCTTGGTCTCTACTCCTTGAGGTCTGGCTGCTGGAGGAGCGCAGTCAGTGTTGTAGCTCCACCACCACAGCAGCCAGGGAGAGGAGAAAGTCCATACTGGTCCATCTTGGCAAGGGCCATCTGATATTCTGAGGCTGGTTTAAGGCCAGGGAAATAGAAGATAAAGGCCAGAGAGGGTGTTGGTCTAAGGAGGCAAATATCACAGAGATCTCAGGGAATGCCATTTCATTTGCATTATCCATCACTTTATTAAGACAGATGATGTTGAGAGGAACAGAGTAAAAAAGCAGATTAATCATGAGCACTTATTAGTAACCTTAGCCTTGTCCTTACTCACATAATATTTATTTGACAATGTTTTTAATTTCATTCCTTTTCTTGAATTAGTTTTATTCTTTTTTTTAAAAATGTTTTTATCAGTGATATGCCAAAGGCTGACTTCAATGCAAGAAAGGAGTGAATATTCACAGAACAGTTCACTAGACCTGTCAAGAGCCATAATAACAAAAATTTGAACAATGCCATATGGTACTGCCTTAAAAAGAACATCCATATGTAAAAGGATAGGCTGGAAACACCTCCAAAATTTGGTGACACTATAAGCAGGATGCAGAGGCATGAGAACTTTCTCAGTGGGAGTGACAAGATGCTTCAAATTTGTATTACTTGTCTAGATGATTGTCCTTTGAAATAGCCTTTTATTTCTTAGATCATCTCTAAAATCAAGCTTCTCAGAAACATAAATGTTGCACAGCAATGTAACATCATTAATAATGAATGCCAATTATTGAGGATATTTTGTTGTTTAGTTTGAAAGAGAAAAAATGATCATTCATTCAACCTGAACCACAATTAGAGACGGGCCGAGAAATCACAACTATTAACAGCAGCCAACCTATGGTTGTCAGGAGTAACAATTGTTGGCTTATTCTCTCTCCTTTTTTTGTCTTTGACTTCTTACCAGTCCTGTCCTCTAAATGCTATGAAACAAAAGGTATAATTTTCTGGTTGCTCGCTGCAATTGTTACTTCTCTAGTCTCTAGCATCATCCTTCATTTCAAAATCTAACATAAAATCTGACACCTAATTTCAAACAATTCCACTACCATAATTAGTGTACTTATGAAGAAGTTAAAAGCTGATGAAAACAGAAACAAAAAGTAGTATTTCCAGAGAGTGGACTGGTTTTGATTGATTTGTGCTACATATTTATGTTCAGTGTAGTCTTGTTTCTCTGTTCATTTTTCTTCCCTGTTAAAAAGTTTTACCTCTATGGTAAAACTTGTACATTTGGAGCATAATAAGAGGCAAAGTGAGAACTGAGAGAGTAAGAAGGAAAAGGTCTGCAAAAGGTTCTGATTTAGCACATTCACACCCTAACTTAAGGTTTGAAAATTCACAGGAAAATTATTTATTCTTCTTCCACAAATCTTTAAGACAATTTGAAATGTTCAAATGAATATATAATACTTAGACTATTTTTATACATCAAAAAGAGTTTGCAGCTCAACATTTGGGAAAGTAAACATTATCTTTTATGCTTCTTCATATTCATCCCATAGTTTTATCCAGGGTTTTTAATGGTGCTAATGACTTTAATCATCTGAATTTAATATATGGGTTCAATGGACAGAATAACCATATCAGCATAATTAAAGTCTATGTATAGTGTAAGAGCTATAATGATTGTGGAGTACCAGCCTGAGACTAAATTTCTTTTATTATACATGATGTTCAAAAAACAGCACCACTTACTTCACAGTAAGCAATCCTCTGCAGCTATTACTGCATATCATGGACAAACTCACTGGCTGTTCACAAATGCAACTCTTTTGAAAATTATTTATATGGCAGATTACAATATATTTATTTAAATAGCTAAATGTTTCTGGAATTATAAGTTGGGTATACTTTCTTCTTTTTTAATGTGGAAATAGTTCTATAATATAGTTCCCATTCCAGTGAGATACTTCTTGTTATTAGTGAAGTCACCATACTATCTTGCTTCAAGTACAGAGAACATACAATAACACACATCAAGCAGGAAACAACAGTTTTCAAAATGTTAGCAGGAAAAAGAATTGATTTCCCTCAGATTCTTCTAGAACCTTGTCATTTGACCTTCCAGTTTCATGATCCATATTTTCTGTCCACTATTGCTTAAAACCAAAAGGGGATGTAATGAGAACAGTGGAAAACAAGTTATAAAAATTTATGTACTGATTAATATTAATATGGTGCATAAAATCACTTACAATTAAACATTTTCTTACGACAAAGCTGTTTTGCAGTGCATGAGAAAGGCCAGGAAGGCAATGACTCATAGGGAAACTGACGTTCTGTAACACAAGAAGTGGTTGCACCAACCAATGTTGAATAGTTCTTGGTCAAATGCATAACACTCTGTTCTTATCTAATCCAACCAGTCAGACTTTGCATTTTATCTACAAAACATTTATCTACACATTGGGAACATAGTTTCAAACAGGGCAAGAGAATTGGCCTTCAAGTCAAAGAGTTAACTCACAGAAACTTCACAAAAGCCAGTCTTTCATCTCACAAAGGTAGAGAAAATGAAGTTCACAGTGTCAGAAACATCTAGATCTTTTAGGCACAAAAGACAGAGAAAAAAAAAGTCAAATCTTAATTTCCAAATATTGCATTCTGAGAAGCAACAATACTGGCAAAAATCAAGAAGGACACTTGAAGACTGGAAGAAGGCACTGAAGATAAAATCCCCATCAGCCTTGGCAGGGGCAAGGAATGGGGGCTCAGGGTGCTGGTGTACAACCAGCTGGATATGAGCCAGCAGCATGCTCAGGTGACCAAGAAGGCCAGTGGCTACTTGGCCTATATCAAGAATAGTGTGGCCAGCAGGACCAGGGCAGTGACAGTGCCCCTGTACTCAGCACTGGTGACAACCCCTCTCGAATCCCATGTTCTTTTCTGGACCCTTGACTGCAGGAAAGCCATTGAGGTGCTGGAGAGTGTCCAGAGAAGGGCAACAAAGGTACTGAAGAGTCTAGAAAAATATGTCCTATGAGGGATGACTGAGGGAAAGGGGGTGCTTAATCTGGAGAAAAGGAGGCTCAGGGGGAAACTGGCTGCTCTNTTATTTATTCTTCTTCCACAAATCTTTAAGACAATTTGAAATGTTCAAATGAATATATAATACTTAGACTATTTTTATACATCAAAAAGAGTTTGCAGCTCAACATTTGGGAAAGTAAACATTATCTTTTATGCTTCTTCATATTCATCCCATAGTTTTATCCAGGGTTTTTAATGGTGCTAATGACTTTAATCATCTGAATTTAATATATGGGTTCAATGGACAGAATAACCATATCAGCATAATTAAAGTCTATGTATAGTGTAAGAGCTATAATGATTGTGGAGTACCAGCCTGAGACTAAATTTCTTTTATTATACATGATGTTCAAAAAACAGCACCACTTACTTCACAGTAAGCAATCCTCTGCAGCTATTACTGCATATCATGGACAAACTCACTGGCTGTTCACAAATGCAACTCTTTTGAAAATTATTTATATGGCAGATTACAATATATTTATTTAAATAGCTAAATGTTTCTGGAATTATAAGTTGGGTATACTTTCTTCTTTTTTAATGTGGAAATAGTTCTATAATATAGTTCCCATTCCAGTGAGATACTTCTTGTTATTAGTGAAGTCACCATACTATCTTGCTTCAAGTACAGAGAACATACAATAACACACATCAAGCAGGAAACAACAGTTTTCAAAATGTTAGCAGGAAAAAGAATTGATTTCCCTCAGATTCTTCTAGAACCTTGTCATTTGACCTTCCAGTTTCATGATCCATATTTTCTGTCCACTATTGCTTAAAACCAAAAGGGGATGTAATGAGAACAGTGGAAAACAAGTTATAAAAATTTATGTACTGATTAATATTAATATGGTGCATAAAATCACTTACAATTAAACATTTTCTTACGACAAAGCTGTTTTGCAGTGCATGAGAAAGGCCAGGAAGGCAATGACTCATAGGGAAACTGACGTTCTGTAACACAAGAAGTGGTTGCACCAACCAATGTTGAATAGTTCTTGGTCAAATGCATAACACTCTGTTCTTATCTAATCCAACCAGTCAGACTTTGCATTTTATCTACAAAACATTTATCTACACATTGGGAACATAGTTTCAAACAGGGCAAGAGAATTGGCCTTCAAGTCAAAGAGTTAACTCACAGAAACTTCACAAAAGCCAGTCTTTCATCTCACAAAGGTAGAGAAAATGAAGTTCACAGTGTCAGAAACATCTAGATCTTTTAGGCACAAAAGACAGAGAAAAAAAAAGTCAAATCTTAATTTCCAAATATTGCATTCTGAGAAGCAACAATACTGGCAAAAATCAAGAAGGACACTTGAAGACTGGAAGAAGGCACTGAAGATAAAATCCCCATCAGCCTTGGCAGGGGCAAGGAATGGGGGCTCAGGGTGCTGGTGTACAACCAGCTGGATATGAGCCAGCAGCATGCTCAGGTGACCAAGAAGGCCAGTGGCTACTTGGCCTATATCAAGAATAGTGTGGCCAGCAGGACCAGGGCAGTGACAGTGCCCCTGTACTCAGCACTGGTGACAACCCCTCTCGAATCCCATGTTCTTTTCTGGACCCTTGACTGCAGGAAAGCCATTGAGGTGCTGGAGAGTGTCCAGAGAAGGGCAACAAAGGTACTGAAGAGTCTAGAAAAATATGTCCTATGAGGGATGACTGAGGGAAAGGGGGTGCTTAATCTGGAGAAAAGGAGGCTCAGGGGGAAACTGGCTGCTCTCTGCAATTGCTACTTCTCTGTGTTGCTTCCTACCTGAAAGGAGGCTGTATTGAGGGGGGGTTCAGTCTCTTCTGCCAAGTCTCCTATGAAAAGATGAGAGGAAATGGCCTTAAGTTGCAGCAGGGGAGGTTCAAATTAGATATTTGGAAAATTTTTTTCACTGGAAGAGTGATTAGACACTGGAATAAATTGCTCAGGAAGGTAGAGGAGCCACTGTCTCTGGAAGGGTTCATGAGGCATCTGGGTGTGGTACTTGGGGATATGGTTTAGGGTTGATTATGGTGGTGCTAGGCTGAAGGCTGACTTAGGTGATCTTGAAGTTCTATTCAAACCTTCATGATTCGGTGATTTAGGCTATTTTGCATCTTTATAAACTCCCTACTTCAGTGTCTGTATTTCCCTATTGAGAGAGTGGATGTTTCAGTTATGTGTAGTATCTCTATGCCTGGACATAGTTTCTTGTCTTCATATTTGGAATATGGAACAAATATTTGGTAATAAAAAGAGAAATCATAGGCGAAAAGGAGTGCTTCTCTAGGATCTAGTAATGGATTAAGAAATCACTTTGCCATAGCTGAAGTATAATAGTCTATAGTACTTATGTGTCAAAATAGAGTTAGGTGTCAATTTCTTTGTAGATTTTTCTTATCCTATACTTCGTTTAACAGTGGATTTCAGCCTTTTATTATCTTTATTATGACAGAAAAATACTGAATCTGATAACTTGCCTAGAAAAGCAAGTGTTAATATCCAATACTGTTCAATTAAGCCTGTAGAAAAACACTCCCTTTTACAGAGAAGATTTAATTTTTTTATTACGGAAGAGATTTTTTTTTATTATTACAGAAACACTGAGATTTCTTTTGGAAATCCTCCCATTTCTAAAGAAAAGCAAATAAGCGACAGACTTCTGTCTGTGGGCAGAAGTATCTTCTAAACATCCATGAATGTCAAGTCAAATTGGATTTGTCTGAAATGCCTGTGGTAATTTTGATTAAACAGAACGCTTAAAAATAGAAAGTAAGTTTGATTTTCAGTAGAAAAATATTAAAACACTGCACCAGTGTGAATGGCTTAAACTCTATGAATGTTTTAATCCCTAGTCAGGGTTTTTTTAACTTAGCTTCATTTTAGTGCTTTTTTTTCTGGCCATGACTTAGCTGCTGGGGATACTAATGTGGTGAAAAAGACTTTAGCTGGCTTTGAAAGATTCATCTGGACAAATCTTATCCTCTCCAAAATCAATTACTACATTCTCTATTGTCTACTGAATAATACATAAGTGCCCCAAATGTAATTCCATTGATGTCTGGTGATTTCCTCATTCCTGCAAAGGAGATTTTATTTTTCACTTTAACAGCTCATGATTTATATTAGTGAATAGATTGTTTCTTAGTCCCCAAAGAGTCTTTATAAACAACTCTGGCCTCTCTGACCACACACTTCTATCCTTATCTATTGCTACAGCAGCGCATTAACATGCTCAAACAATGGTTCACAGACACCAATGTTGCAGCAGAAGTGCTTTTATGTGGTTTGGTTGAAAGCTTTTCTCTGAGGGATAATTATATTTCTAGACATTAAGAAGAAAGAAAACGAAATTAAATTCTTTGCAGCTGTATTGAGATACAAATGAAAAAAAATGGAAAGAAGGACTGCTCAATAGTAGTTTGCCTCCAATAAAATGTAAATTCTGCCTCACTAAACCTCACATTTTCCATAAATTACTGACCCATTCCTATATGAGAAGTAGATTCTTCAGCTTTTTCAGTTTCTGGTTAACTCATTTGGTGTCATGGGAATTTCCAAGAATATTGAGTCTCTTTTTTAGGAAGAGGTGCTTTGAATAATCACAGCCTACCTACCCAACACTGAACAAAAGATTAATGCTTAGACAGTTTTCAGACTAATCAGTAAACTGGAATCAGGTGTCACAATGCTGGTGACACAGTGTTTGAACCACGTCCCAGAAGATTTAATAATATCCAAGTTAGACAACTCACTAACTGCAGCAACACCAAAGAACATCAAAACCATGCTGAAACAACTTACCAATCAAAGGGGTAAGCTAGCTGAAGAAATTCAGTGAAGGTGTGGGAGTGCCTTAAATCCTATCTTGCCCCAGAATTTCATCATCTGCCTCTAGTCTGTGGGAGAGCTGTATTCACTTTGCTGCTGTGATGATTTCACAAAATAATTATTACCTGTCCTACAGGCAGTACTTGCTTAGACAGCTGGAAGAGTGGGAAGACTTTCTCTGTTTCTGTATACATTACCAACATAATCATGGCTGCAGCAAGGCCCATGGGGCTTTTCTCTCTACACATAATTTTTCTGTATTAATACTTATGATACTTATCAGATGTATTGAAATGATACTATTAAGAGCTTGTTAATAGCTCACTAGAGTGATGTTCTGTAAGAATTTGGTAGAATTATTATTTATTAAAGTGATGAAAAATCCTTGATAATGCAATTTTTAAAATAGTCGAATCATTGTCTTTGAGTGGTGGGTGAAAAACAGCGCCAATAATTGAATTCAAAAGATGGCTATCAGAAAACTTAACAAGTTGGATAATTTGCAGCTCCTTGTTAAGTGAAACCCTTGATTAACATTTCCCAGTTAACTGCCAAGAATATTTATAAGGTTCATTTGAAGAGGCCATTCAGAGAAACAATATACTGACAAGCAAACTGGAGAGAGTAACATAGAAACTTTTTTCCAATATCTATTTGCATCAAAAACTGATGCTGGCACAATGCAGCACATTTCTGAAAAATTGCAGCAGGTATGGAATAGTTCCTCCCATCCATATATATGTGTGAACACACACAGAGGAGATTATCTAACTGTCTTTGTTGCTATAAAATATGCAAGCTTCAGTGGTGGTTCACTGGAAAAAGATTATACCAGTGCTGTTATGGGCCCAGCAACATAAGAAAATAAGTAGTCTAACTTCTTGTGATTAGTTCAGGAAGTTGATGTCCAATCTGACGATGCAATTTATGTGTTATGTCCAGAATTTATCTGTCGATGGATACATGTGCCAATGTGAGTGGTCTGGTTTTAAGATCAACATTCATAAAAAGCTAAGGGGAAATGTCCATTACTTCACCTCTCCCATTACTGCTTAATGTTAATAATTTCCCCTCTAACCAGATTTGCATTGATTTCATGATGAAAATCAATATTATATCCTCCCTCTACATTTAGTTAAAAGAAAAGGATACAACTTGTGTTCAAATTGCAGAATCTGTGATTTACTTGCCTGTAGATAAACTGAAGCACATTTCTGAATGTCCTCTGTCACTTACACTTTGCCTCATTCACCTGTGCCAAAGATTTAAATTTAATGAAACTGTCTTCATTCATTACAACAAAAATGTTGGTTTAGTGGTTTTCTTCAAACTTAAAGACATAACCTTTTTGCACTATAGGTGAATATGCAGTCATAGAGTGAATTTCTTATATGACAAGAAAATATTTTTAGTCCAGAGCCTGTCCAAAATGAGACAAAAGGAAACAAGTTTTTTATTCTGAAGCAAACCCAGTGAAAAGCAACAAAGGGAAGATCTACTTTGCTATAATTCCTTTATTTTTTATGCACAGAACTAATTACTATAGAAAATATTAATAGCATAACATATCCTTTTAAGAGCAGTTTTGTCATTCACTACTCTGTCAACTGAAGGAGCTGAACACAAACACAAATTTATTCACCACATTCGAGTGCTTTAGCTATGGATTTTCTGAATGAGTGCAGGGGTTTGGTCTCATGAGACACGTACTGAGACTGAGACTAACTAACCAGAATGACACTGTTGCTGTCATCTGACAAATTTTATTTAACTGGCCCAAGTGAAAGAAAGAGCTAAATAAGAAGCCTGCACGTATTTTTGTGATCTTTTCTAGTTAAATGACACGAATAAAAAGCAAACCTTTACTTGAATTAAAAGGTTAAGCAAAAATTAAGGAAGTTAGTAAGTGATTGCATAATGGTAAGAGAAAATGATGTTTTGTCTGAAAGCATGTAACTGCTTACAGCCTAAAACAACATTTTGACATACCACATATGTGCAAGGGAAATGAGGCAGATGTAGGTTGAATTTAAGCCTCACAAAATAGCATGTGGCTGATGGGGATCTTCTGATCCCCATCCTTGTGCTGTGACCAGACGTGCTTCATCTGCTCCACTAAAATGTGCGTCTGAGCATGCAAAGTTTTTGAAATTTGTAGGGCCAGTATAAAACTGACCAGCTGAGCTGGCTGCTGAGGACAGTAGGTCTGGTTGGCTTCAAAGGGTCCATCAGTCAGAGGTGGTTCAGGAAGCTGCTGCTCTCTCAATTGCTTGTTACTAACTCTCAACTGGTTGACCAGAGTAGCTGGGATCAGCACGTGCTGATATTCCAGTGTGGATTTGTGTCATGGAAAAAGCTGTGAGCTACAGAAAACTCTCCCAGCACCCTAGACAAGCTTTCAGGTTCTGCTAAGAAAGCCAACACAAGACAAACACTCTCCTCCCCATTAAAGACTGCCACAAAGTGGCATGGTTTTCACAACAGTTGTACTCAAAAACGTTGGATGAGGAAATGGAAAAAATTCTAAGATATAAAAACCAGATATAAAAATCAGCATTTGAGGGCATAGGAGTGACACATCATGTGAAAAATTTGGTTTTGATAAGGGCAGGAGAACTGAAGACAATATCTCCAAGGGCATAATTAAGAGGTTGTGAACACGACTGAAAGTCTTGTAAAACACAGCCGGAGATCCAATTTGAGGATAATTATCATCTCTGTGGAGAACATACAGGGCAGCATGATTTACTTCATAACAGAGCTTTTGCAAGGGTTGTTTGGAGTAGAAACTTTTCCCAACCCTGTTGGAACAAGAAAAAACACACCTTTCTATACTCAAAGCCATAAAGTACCAATAAACAGCTCTGCAGTTGTTTAGACAAGAGTTGAATCTTGACTGAAGACTCTGCACACCTTGGGGGAGAGGAAGAAAATATTCACAGGTATGGACCTATAAATCTTTCATATGTCTAAAGCTGACGGTTGGTGAGGCAGTCTGAAAGAGGCACTGTCTTAAGCTGATAAAGTGCAGTGATAAAGGATTCACTTCCTATGTATTTGGGAGCTAAATCTGAAAAATAATTATTTCATAGGCTTGAAAGTATCTGGCATATAATACTGGCCAATAAAATATGATGAAACTCAAAGAGTAAAAAAATTCTCTTCTCATTTCACTGTAAGGGAGGAATCACTGGCATACCAAATACGAAAAATGCAATGAATATATTTAGGAACTGAATGAAATCTGGGAAGAGTATTATGAGAAAACAACAAATGTGAAAGGATTCAAATAATCTGTCTGGATTCTGGTGAAAAGTTGACCTGTTGACTTAGTGATTAAACACTGCTTTTGCCTATTTCATTTGTGGGGCTGAAATTACATTTTTAAAAATAGAAATAGAAACACATAAATGTATAAATAACAGTATAAAAGAACTTAAGTTTCAATAATAATTTTTTATCACAGCATTCTTTTATTCAGTTAATATCTGATTTTAATTTAAAACCAAATTAAAATATAAAAACATAAGATTCCCTGAGAAATTAATATTTTATTTAAAGCAACTTCATTAAAGACTAAGATCTTCAATACAGTATGTACTATCAAGTTGTACTAATTCCACAATACATTACAGTTAGGTAAGTATGCTGAATTGTACCCTAACATCAAATTGTCTTGAATGTATTCAGATTGTTTGATTCTAGTGCTGAGATTTTATGTCCTTTCTAAGTTTGGTGGGATTTTGTATCCTTTTTAAGTTTGATGGGGGTTTTCTAATGTGAAAACATACAGGCAATGTCATTTAATTTCATGTTTTTTATTCATTGGAAATTCGTTTGAAAAAATTACTTATAGAATACTGTATCTTTTCCTGGGGCTTAAAAAAGATGGATCTTGCAACTAATCTGAGTTGTATTTTCTCATCTATATCTGCATTTCTTCTCCATAGCCTTGGGGTTTTTTTAAAAGCTTTTGGGAATCAACTTTGATAGACTATTGCACCTCCTATAACCTTCTTGTACTTTTTGTCAATACAGAATGAAAGACTGGAACTTGTATTGACTTACATAATTGTAAAATGAATATTTTAAAGTTAAAAACACCAAGGCAGTTGATATTATAAAATACAATCTACTTTTCCCTTTCAGTTAATAGCAGCTATTTTTTAACTGGTTCATGCAGCTTTCAGGGTACGGAGTAAATAGATCTTTCTTTCTTTATGAACTTTTATGTAGAGTCAGTTTTAACTTTAGATGTGAACATGAAGATATGAATAATGTTCAGTGGGACTACTAGCAGGATGAAGAATGGCTTATTGCTAGTGAGGATAGCAAAATTAAGCCATAGGCATGAACTGAAAATCTTTATTCATGGTTAGAGCCACTTTTATTCATCAAGTAATCAAACTGTACTTGATATAAACTTGCTGACTAGTAGAACTAACTACTAAAAACTCCTCATTAAAGAGTTGCTTATTTGCATCAGTTGCACTGAGGATGTTCTAAGGGGCTTTCTGTTATGTGAGTCAAACTTGAAACATGGCACAAGGGTATAAGGGTATAAATATATCTATTTAAAAGATAGTCCTGTATTATTTATTGTGAACTGATATTAACTATGAAATCAAGCTGAGTTCATAGTAGTAAATGAAAATCTTTATATTGATGCCTTATTACATGAGGAAATGAAGGGTTTGGTTTTCACTGTGTATTAGGAGTGACCTAAAAGTACTGAGATATCATAGCAGGAGTTAACTGGAATGTAGTCTGAATGGTGTTTGAGCTTCATTATCCTGCTGTAAAGAAGTATTTCAGTTTGAACTTCACTATCCAGAAAAGAACTAAATGCCTGTCATCCCCATGCTGTATGAGAACTGGAACAGATGGAGAAAAGACAGGCAGGCAGCATTCCTCTGAGGCTTCTGACTTTTGTACATAAAGTAGGTACCTTGCTGCTCAGCACTTGAGAGCAGTGTCTCAATATGGGAAAATCTGAAGTAGCAAAAAACTGCTTTATCATGGGGAGGTTAATGCCTGAACATTTTGAGACTCATTTTTGAATTTGAGTAACCAAGATCCAGGTCAAATGGCCTTTAAAGTAATTTAAGAAGACAGAAAGTGAAAAATACCCTCAAATGGTGCAGAATTAATGATTCTGGAAGTGCTAGTATGCATGAGTAACTGTATTTGTTGTGTTTAGAGAACAACAGAATTATGCTTGTGTACAGAGGCTTAATGCCTGTGACTTTTTGTATTCTTATGGTTTTAAGTAATATTTAGATGAAGGTTCAACTTGGAAAAAGGAAAAATAACATGTTTTCACCCAAGGGCTAACACATTCTTGGCTCAAAATGTGTCAGATCAGATTTCACATCTCAGATAGTTCACCTGGGACAGTTACTTTTATCACAAAATCTGTTTGTTTCCTAAAATGTTTTATTCTATTATTTTACAGACCATAAAGGCTTTAAAATTTACTGTGACACATCCTTCTACTTTCTTTATTCAGTTATGTAATCATTGTTTTTTGGCACTCAAGAAGAAAAGGATTTGCATTTGTTATGTAATGCTCACAGGCTTGTTTTGCCAAGTGCCATAGAATAAAATCACCAATTGCTCTGAGGTTAGGAGTTCATCATTCAGCAGTGATACAGCTATCACTGTAACAATGTGATAATACCACCCACGATGAACCTTCACAGTAAAGAAACCAGTATTTCATTTGCTTGGTTTAGAATATTCTTGTGTCTTTGCTGACAGGTTACTGGTAGTTGAGCTTCTCAAATTTCCATCTTTCTGGCCAGTTTCATTTTTATTCCAACTCCACCACAGTGTTCATGTTTTAAAAATCCAGGGAGAAAAAAATTCTTTATTTCATGTGTTTGTAATTAAACTGTTTGTCAGATTAGGCCTCTTTATATGTACATCTTAGCTTTCAAGAAGGTATTTTAACCTTGAATTAGCTCACCTACTTAAATATCAATTCTGTATATATTTTAAATTTCAATTTCATGTATGATGATGTTCAGCATCCAGAATAGTCTTCTAAATGGACTGTGCACCTTGGCATACTTTGAATTACACATAGCAGAAATGTAATTTCTTCATCTTTTCTGGGAGGGAAGTTTTTGCATGCTTTTTTTTTCCCACTCTCTAGTGTACCTCTCTCTGGTCAGATGTTCTGTGGGAAGGTAGTTTTGGTTGTTATGCCAGATGTGATGCCAGTAAATTATGGAATTGCAGCAAACTTACATATGAGGAGGAAGGACACACTGTATCTTCTTCCTGAGAAATTTTCTTCTGCAAAACAAGAAGGTACATATGTAATCTTGAAGATGTACCCAGCTGATGCAGAAAAATTGTGGGAAAGGGAAAAAGCAATGGTTCTTTTAAATAGCAAAACCCTGGCTTTTCGATGCTTTGTGTTTGCAAACTATCGTATGACCTATAAAAGAAATTATGCTGCTCTTCAAATAAGTATGCATTTTTTTCTGACAGTAAGAAATAAAATTAATTAATTGTTAATTAAAGGATCCTTCAGCACAGGTACACTGTAGCTTATTTTTATCTGTATCTATGTTAGCTGTTCCATCACGAATCTCTAAATACTATATCTGCCTTTTCTTAATGTTAATGCCTATCTGGGGTTTATCACATTCACAGTGGTTGATATTTTACAAAGGCATCCCCTGGAGCTAAACACATCTCTGAAAATCATGAAACCTCTGCCAGTTTTTTTTTCCCAGCCATTTCTGAAGGGAAAAACCCACAAAATAAAGATTTCTACATAGTATAGCTAATTTTAAAATAGCAATGCGATTCTTTTCTTAAGCTCAAATGAACTTAAATGGCCACGTGCATTATGGATGCTGATTCTTGAATGAAAACACATGTTCCAATGTCAAACAAAGTTCCTGTAATAAGTCATATTCAGGCTTCCTGAAATTCAATTATGCTTTCATTTGATTTTAATTGTAACCATTTTTTACTGTCTCTTCATATGTACAGTTTTAATTTTTTTTCAAACTACTTTCCATTATATTCAATTCCACTCTTATTGCTACGCTTGTGGAGCGATTGTAATTTTAATCAAATAACTGTAATCTTAATAACTAAAAGTTTGTGCATTAATTTCCCTGTCTTATGCAGTAAAATAGAAGGTTTAGCTTGAATCACATATACTCTGACTTAAACTAACTTAGGGCATCACCACTGTCCTACTGTGACCCCTGTCATGTTGTTGGGTGAGAAAAGAGAGAGAGACAGTCAGTGCAACTAAATGCAGAAACACTATTCCTGATGCATCCCAGGACATTTACTCCAAACAAGCTGTGAAAACAGGCTGAACGCCACAGGCAGTGGTCATCTGCACAGAATTGCAACACTGAGCTTTTCTGAGAGTGTATAACCACAACACTGATTATGCCAGAGCAGGCCAAAGAATAAATCTTATAAGGGTGAGCATACCTTTATTTTTACAGGAGGGATGTGGTCATCTGACTCTCAGCATTAACAGAATTATATGTGACTGTGAGGTTATTTCCAGTTAAAGAAAGGCACAGTGATGGCCACTAAATCATACTGTTGTCTCTGGGCTTTATACAAAGCATGTTTTCTGTGTTGGAAGGCTTGTACTTCATTAACATTTAGAATACTGACTTTACAAAACCAGCCAGCTGAATATCAGAAAATGCATGTATATATTTATGGGCTCATGTCTGTGTGCTTTGTCTCCATATTTGTATATATAGCTTGGTGGTGCCTTCCAGGCAGGACTAGAAATGACCAGCAGCCACAGTGGCTCACTGCAACTGAAGAACAGAGCAAAGTGACTTTCTACCCTCCTTCACTTCAGCACAAGTATTCTTGCAAAACTGCTAAAAGGACAGCCACCTGTATTTATGGCCCACCACAATGACCGTCCATTCATGGGTTTTTAAGCTGGTAAGGAGCCAATATCCATCCTTCTTATTTCTGGACTGGAAGCCTATCTAAATCAGCTAGCTGTGAATCAAATCTCTGATCTCAACCTCTAAATGTACTTGTCTTACCAGAACAGATTCAGCTGCTGATTATTTCTCCCTACAAATCCAGTCTGTTACATAGATGCCTTGAAAGATGCAAGACTTTCAGTATAGGAGATGTAACAATTTCATTTCTTAAAGTGTGATTGAAATATCCAAAGGTACAAAGCCTGGGGAAAAGGCTTTAACAGCTGGACGGATATCAGGGAGGACATCTGTGAAAAGATGTAAAACTTGTAACATTTGCTTGCAACGTGAACTGGTGATAGGACTCTTTCAGAAAAAGAAGTGACATTATCTGTCTTCATACTCAGCATCTTGGGCCTTTTCAAATCTGCACCTCTCAGAGTAAACCTGAACTGAAATGAAAGTGCTTTGTGCAGAGACAGAATTTGGAGGATAGTTTGTCATATGCGGATTTGCAAGATATACCAAATATTTCAAGGACATAATTCTCAAGATTAAGTGACACCATTCTCATAAAAGAAGAAAGAAGAAATAATAATCTTTTATATTCCTCATGTTGTATTTTTTTTTTCAGTTTAACTACCTGGGAGAGTGTTCATGGAAATGGAGTGTAATTGTAATGACCATATGAGATTCTTAAATAGTTCAGCTGCTTATTAACATACAATAAGCAAAAGTCATTTATTGTTGCTCGTAATCTTGTGATAAAGCCTTTAAGATTATTGTTAACAATTAGTTCTACAAGATTCATACACTAACATTGATTGTTCTCTTGCTATTCATACAAATTAAAGTTAAACAATGAAAAAGTCTGTGTCTTGTGAAAGCCCAGAAGGTTATTTTTGGGATGGGGTTTTTTTCCCATTTACTTTATACCTCTCATTCTTTGGTTTCAAGACTGTAATTAGATGTTATCTGAGCAGGCTGACCTTGTACTGATAAATATTCTCTTTTAGGAAATCCAACATTAATGAAGTTAGCATTTTGTTATTGCTTTTAAGAAAGCCAAAACCTGTGAAAATTTGTAGTAGTAGCTGCTATTGCTGCCTGCTTTCCATGCTTCTGCCACTTAGCTGCTATTACAGGTAGATTATCTTATATTTTCTCCATGTAGTTATAATGAAATCTCCAATAATTTAGGCCTCTTAGTGATAATATTCTGTTTTAGCCCAATACTGGCTTTTTCATAAATAAATTAAGCTTTCTTCTCTATGAAGATACCTCTGGTTTCAGTCTGGAGTCTGCATGTGAGAAAGAAGCATTACTCCTGTTACCTCCACTCTCCCCACTATGATATTTGAATAGATGGAGGCCTTTTTTCCTTTCTTTATCAGAGGTTTTATCAGTTTTCTGTTAGCTTTAATTTTAACTCGATGGTCTTATGGCTCTTCCTCAGTAAAACTCCAGTCCTTTTATCCTTCTAGTTTATTGGTGAGCATGTTCCCTTATCTGTCTCTTTGTCAGCCCTGCTCCCTGCACCTTCTCCATTGTCCTCTCCTGTGAGTGTCACCTAAATCCCCTTGATGACACCAAGCACATTTTGCCTTTGCCATTGTACTTCACCCTTGCATGTCTATTGACTATTTCTCTATCTGACATATTTGGAAAGCTGTAATCACACACTCTGAGAAATGCTTTGTGATGGCTGCAGTGCAGCTGCTTCTTTTTCCTTTAGTTGTCTCCAAAATCCTGAGAGGACTTTGTCCTCAGAACATGTTCATTATTTTAAGCATTTTCCCTGGAAAAAGTAATCTCAACTCAGTGCACCTGAGACAGCAAGCTCACAAAGCACTCTGTCACTCCACGTGAAAGTAGAACCATGAGGGATGGTACAGCTGTGTTTATATGGGCTGATAGGACTGCCCTGGGAAAGCACCCTTGGAACTGTTCCTGGCATAAGATAAGGCATAAATGGCACTGAATAATGTCATATGAAATGCTGGTGCAATAGCTGTTCAGATTTGTGACCCCTTTTCTACCTGACCAAGTGACGAAACATTTTCCCTCCAGTGTAATCCTGTTTCTGCTGAAATTATTAATGAAACTCGTGGGGTTCAATGAGGAAACAATTCATACTTTTTTTGTTCCAAACCATCACTGCTTTTCATACAGTACTGTTTATTGCTTCAGCTGAATTCAAAGAGTAGGAGCCATATAAGTTCTTCAGAACAATATTAGTTTTAACAGACTGCACTTGACTGGAGGTTTGTAGACCAGATAATGGCTTGTATAACAGAGCAATAAAAGCATTGACTTCGTTTTGCTTCTTCTGCATTTTCACCAAAGCTTGTAATGGCATGAGCTATCAAGAAAGATACATATTAAAATTTTAGGAAGCAGTTAAGTTTTTTGCCTTTATTGATAGAGGTCTAAATATAGGTAGATAGAAAGACAGATAAAAGTTGAAACTTTAATCTTGTATTTTTAAATATTTAATTTCTGTGATTTTATTTTGTTTCTGTTCTGTTCAAAGAGATACAAAAGAATCCCAGTCAAAAAAGCATTTACTCCCTGGACTTTGAGACTGAAAACTGTCACATGCACTGACAAGCATTCAATTTATAAACATCAGAAATAATAGAATCAGCTACACCTTCAACCCAACAGTAGACACCCCAAGTAGCCAGCTAGTTTGCCAGTGAGAGGACCACCCTGCAGTGGACACAGCACCAGCTGGAGCACCTTTAGAGACTGAAGTCACCAGGTGAGCTGCAGGTGAGGTGCATCTCCCAGCTGCACCCACAAACAACATGCATGCTGAGAGCAAAGGTGAAGCAGCCTAATGGTAAGAGTGGGCTAGTTTATACAATTCTGTCTGAGCCTTGTGTGGTTGTTTATTGTTGTTGCTCCCTAGTGCTATGATAGATTTTTCTGTTCACAGTGTGTAATACTTTCCATTGCAGAGCCTGTCAGATTTTGACAAAGTCTCTTTCAAGCTTAGTGTAGTTCATGTGGCAGTAAACAGAATTCCTAGCTTTGATCATAGATTTAGTGGGATATGATAGTCAACAGCTTAAATAAAGGGAAAATCCTACCTTGAGGGGAAAAAGCCCAACACCTCACTTAAAAAAAAATAACATCTTTGAATCTTCTCCTGGATGTGGATGGAGCTTCATTTTTTTCCAAAGGGAATAAAGTGATAGACTCTGTGATGGCAGAGCTTGGTTGGGCTTTGTAGAGTCTGCATATTGTGACAGGACAGTGAACTTATTGCTGAGGGAAATCTCTGCTCACAGTTGATGGATGGTTAATGTTCCTTTTGCTGACCAAAGCTGAGAGTTTCAGCCATGGCATCCAGCCCAAGGAGCTTGTTAATAAAGAGGATTTTCATGAATTTTTTTTGGAGGGGGGCTAGTTATAAAAAAATGGAAGACTGTGGCTAGTACTGAGGCATCAACAGAAATGAAAAGGCACAGGAAGGTCATAAGATACTGGGATGTAGAACATGCTGAAAGTGTGCTATCCTTAAACTAGGTGATCTTTTAGGTCCTGTCCAACCCAAACCATCCTATGATTCTTTGAAAAAGTCTGCTAGTGATAAATAGAGTGGGAAAATAACCTTACCATACTGAAGGATGTGGAGTGTAGGTACAGAAACAGAATATAGACTCATAAGGAAGGAGAGAAGGGCAGGTGATCCCATGGAGTAGAACAGGTGCAAAAGAAAGACAAAAACCTGGAGAGAAATAAAGCTGATAAATGCAGGAAAAAATGTGGTTATTCTTTCAGTCCATGTGGCCTTACACTGGTTGATGCTGTTTGAACTACCTTTCTGCAGCTGTCTTCTTGAATGGTAGCAGCTGCTAACAGGGCTCGAATATAATTTCTCCCATTTTCTCATCTTTTCCTTTAGATAAGTCTAGACTTCATTGGCAATCATAAGAAAAAAGTGTATTAGAGGTGCCCAGGAATGTCATCAAGATTTAGGGTTCTGAAACAGGCAGGTGTTAAGCACAAATGATTGACAGTAAATCAGATGCAGGAAATTAATTGCCAGGAGCAGATAGAAATGGGTAACTGGGGACTGAAAATTATATGGATGTGAGATGAAAACATATTTATATGATATTTCAGGTGCTGTAAGAAGAGACAGCAAGATCAGTCTAAGGAAAATCTTAATAACATTGTTGAAGCATATTTTTTAAAATAACAGAAGAAATTAAAATACATAAGGCAAGTCAAAGTGCTTTGTGGAGTATTTGCTGAGATAAATACACAAAATATGAGATTTGGACTGCATGTGGATGGTGAGTTCAGTTATGGAAATAGCTCTCCTGAATAAAGATAAGCACAAATTACGTGACAAATTAAGAAATGAGAGGAAAATGTCAGGAAAATTAATAATATCCATAAATAATATAATGACTTTAATAAAAATTAATTAATCCTTTCCTTATTTCTGCAAAAAAACAAGTGATGAGATAGAATTTTACTGAATCAATTCTTTTCTTAATATATGGCTATAACAGACTAATTTTATAGAACTATAAATAATATAACTTAATGTACGCGTGTTGCAGTGGGAAAAGAAGATTGAATATTTAAAGCTATTATCTCAGAATTTACTTTAAATTATTTTCAAATAAACCATTCTTAATAATTGCATAGCTGATGATTGAAAACGTTCACCTTTCCCATATAGCTCAGGACTTATAGTAGATTCAAAGAGTGTTGGAACACAAGGTGATTCATTATGAAACCCCACTTTTGATGTCCCTCAGTGCATGGGGCTTTAGAAGTGAGTGAGGGGCTACCTAAAATTAGCAAAATTTGGGGTTTTTAGAGTACTTCAGCTTGTCAGTAACGACTGCTAATGACCACCTGCCTTTAAGTTGCTGCTTTCTAGGCTGGAGGCATGATTTCAAGACTGCAGTGAGGTTTTCCTAAATCTCTGCTGATTTAGGGATGCAAGAGTAACCTTTCCTTTAGAAGCTGAAATGGAAGAGAAATACGCAAACACCCTTGGCTCCACAATGAAGTATTTACTGCTGTGAGTTGACTTATCAATTGCTCTTTTATAAAAATTTTAACCACATTGCTCTTCTCCACAGAGTTCTACTGTTTATTCTGAAGCTGGTCCTAAGCAAGGAACTAGTTCCTCTTCCTCTTTTAAAGTTGTGTCATTGCAAAGAAATAAATGATGAGATTTACTAGGGTAGAAATTGAGTAACAATCAACATGATTCTATAGCCAAGCAGCTAAAGGTGAGAATCACATTCCAATCTAATTCGACTTTTGCAGCTTTTCCAATGAGTCTTGATTGCACCTGAAGTTATGCTTCCCATGCTGAAAAAAAAAATAAATTAGTGTGTCTCTATTAAAGAAAGTTGCAATTTTAAACCAGTGAAAATTACTGTAATTGTGTGTTTCTTCCCCGTTGTAGCCCATGGTGTAAATCTGTGCTACAAACGTGGCCAATCTGTTGCAGATATGACAGATGGACTTTGCTGGCTTTGGACTCAACTCTGGCTCTGCCCCAAGCAAGGAACTGCTGCTTTGCTCCCCCTGACAAAGGCTGCATCATGGAAGGTTAAGAATTCACAACCTGTGTTCTTTGCTGTATTCCACTCCAAAGTTCTTGTAACCAAACCAATACCTTTTTGCCTATTTTTGCCCCTTACATATGGGCCACATCTGAAGACTCTCCTGTCACTCTGCTTCTCCCATTGTGCTGCTGTGTTTGGTAGTTTGGCAGAGGAAAGAAAGGATGAGGGAGAATATTGTCACTTTCCATATAATCTGAAAGCTCATAGCTAGATGAAACTACATTTTAAACAGTGTCTTGATGATGCTTGAATAATTCAGTATGAAGGGAATTTCATTCACTGCAAAAAAAAATAATAACATTTTTATGGTTTCAGAATATACCAGTTTCTCAGTTCTGAAAGAATACTTCAGTCAGATTGAATAAGACATAGAGGACTGTCTGCTATTAAACCCAGAAACTTGACATAAAATCTTGACCACTTTTCAGATGTTGCCACAGATTTCTTATTTTCTTCGGCCAAGCTATCTATTCTTGTTGTCTAAGAAGAATATTAGTGGAAATTTTCCTCTCTAAAACACAGTGCCATCTTTTTCTGGTGTTAATCACTTGATTAAATGATTGAACTTTGCTGATACATCCTGGAGGTCTTTGGCTTTATGCCCTTGTATTTCAGTAAGAAAATTCTCTCCTCCCAAAAGCCCAGGCCCCATCCCCCAACTTGCCTTCAAAGACTTCCACAGAGATAGGAATTTCAGAATTTCTCTTTAAATCAAACAGAAAAGTGCATTGACATTTTACAGCCAAGCCACAGTCACTGTTCACAGTCCAAGACATCAGGGAGTCATGCAAATGCAGATATTTTGGCATTGATCCTGTGCCAATGTGCCCCCCTTCTCAGTAGGCTTTTGGTCTTCTCTTGGTATACCAAAGAAAACTTGCATCTGTTCACAGCACGGGCAGATCAAGTTCCTGTCTACCAGCAAAATACTAATATATAATATCAGTGAAAAATACCTCAGAGCCTTGGTGGACTAAAAGTAGAAGGAAGCACTTTTTTTCCAAGGCAAGGAATGCCACTTCTCCAAGAACAGCAGTAGGTTTTTACCTTGGATTCTAATGCACAGAGCAGATTTCTCTGTAGCATACTCCTCAGCACAGCTCACCAGTGATAGCCAGGGCACCTGGCAAGGTGTCGTAGGGAAGATTCATGAATGCTCGCTGTTTCTTACCCTGGTGTTTTTGAACATCTGTTATGACCACTGCTGAAAACAGCATCTTTCTTTAGACAGACCTTTGCTCTGACCTTGCATGTCAACCATGTTACAGTTGTAAATAATTAAGACAATTCATATACCTCTTGGTATATTTTTAAACCCCCAGGTTCCTTGCTGATGCTGGTTTTTTCAGCTTGAATGAATTTACATGATGAAGACATACATTTCTCCAGAAACATCTTTAGTCTTGAGCAGTTTTCAGAATGTTTAAGAAAGGACCTTCAAAACTTAGGGCTTATAATTTTGAAGTATCGTAATTAAAAGTCAGTGCTCTTTTCTGTAATTTCTTTCTTGACATGGGAACTTAACTCAGGAAGTCTGGGGAGTAGGAGGCAAAAGAGAATTTTTACAGTGTGTCAATAGAAGACAGAGCATGGCTAGATTTGCACTTCAGATTGTGAGGGAAATACATGTAATACAGAATTTATCTTTCCAATTCAGTAAATAATTTTTGCTCCTAGAATATGAGAGTGACTGTGACATGTCCCTAGCTGAAATGCAACATTGGATCCCACAGTAAAAAGCATAATTAATTAATACTGGCTGTATGACTGCACAACCCTTTCAACTCTAGATGTATTACTACACCTGAAAAACCCTCAGAGTAATCGTATACGTACATGTGAAGTATTAATCACATAAGAAAGACAAATAGATTTTTTTTACACTTGTCAGTATTGTCTCAAGCAGTTGTCAAGTACTGTCTCTTTATCTTTTTAACAAAATACAAAATAAAACAAAATAAAGCTAATTAGTTCATGCCAAAAGAACAGATATAATATACTTGTTGCCTGAAAAATGAAATAGGGCTATTATTCTTAAGAAGAAAGAAGCTTTAAAATTGTATTTGAAGTTAGAAATGGCACACTTATGACTCAATGCATTTCTTTATTAAATGGTTAGTTTCTGAAATTCTACAGCTCTTCAAGTGTTCCTCTATAATTTCATATTTCTTCTTGATACCATTTCAGAAGGTAATTAAATCCATCTTTAATCAGGCAATCTATGTAAACCCACGCTTGACATAAGGAGATGTGCTTTGCAATAGAAGATTGAGACTGAGTGAAATGTTCCTGTACATTAAATCTGGCAGCTGCATTTTAGTGGTTGATTTTTCAGGCTTAGGCTCTCAATTTAGCAGTGCCTGGGATGTTGGCCCTTGTGGGTATGTCTCTGTTCACAACTGGTAACTTATTTTCTTAGCATGATACCCTGCTTTTCTTACAGCCCTTTTTGAGACTGTCATACTCCATTGGCAAGTGTACATAGCCCTAGGACACAGATTGCCACAACTCATGCAATATCACATTCACTGGCAAGCTCTCATAATCACTAGTTTAAAAAGGAGCTTATTTCTTCGTTCAGTTTATGATGTTAATCTCAAATATAAAGATGGGGGGGAAAAAACAAGTGCCAAGTTAATACATTTTGCCTCAGACCCGTTCATTTAAACTGAATTGCAAAAAACTGCTCAGTGTGAAATTATTTTTCTTTCCTTGTTTCCAGCAGCAGTTTTTGCCTTTCCTATATGAGGGGAGTAAGGCAATTCTGAAAAGTGTGTCTATATCTATACATGCACCTGCTAGCACCTAGTTGGAAATATGGTGTGAGGAGACTTTTCTTTCTTTGAATTTCTATTCTTGTTTTTTTCTTTTGAAAACTCCTTGATAATTCTAATGTGCATGGTACATTGCAGAAAAATCAATTTTCTTCTGCTTTCTGAACTGTTACATTTATGTAAATAATAGCTCCATTTTCTGTCAAAGGATCAAAGGTTTCAGTTGTATCAGGAATGCTATTTTATATATCCATTGGAAGTAGTGAGTTATAATAGCTCTTACAGTAATGGTAGTAGGTAAGTAAATAATACATTTCTTTTTTTACTTCACCCCTAGTTCCATTTAAAATACTGAAGAATATACTAGAAACTAGAATCAGAATGTACTAGAAACAATCTGCACAACTGAAAGATGGAAAATGCTTTTCAGGATTTCTTAAAACCAACTTATTTCCATCTATTTACAAATTTTAATGTCATAAACTTACAAATTAAAGGGAATTTTGAAACAGTAAGTTCCTAAATAATATGGGCTGAAATGATTCACCTAGCAACATTACTGCTCAACCTCTGATGCCACATTTGTTTTTTCCTTATCGGGCCTGGGTCTATTTCCTCTAACAGTACTGGTGAAAGCAAAATTAGTTATTGCATGTAATAGTTTCTTACAACATGTGCTCCTGGTGAAACCATTCCTGATGTCTTCAGAGTCAGTCACTCCCAGGTTTCCAGGGACTTCAGCAGATCACCATGCTGAAGTTACTGCTGGGTTGGTCTGTCATTAAGGAACACAAAATGCCATCCCATGGCCAGCACAACAATAAATTCTGTCCTTGGAGTAAGTCCATGCTCTGGCTGAAATGACCCAACAACTGTCCTCACAACAAAGAACCTGCAACAGGAATGAGTCTGCTCTGAGCCCCAGTGGGAGAGAAAAAAACATTCCTACATAGAGCCAAGGACCCCTATGACAGACATTGGATAGCTACCAGGATCTGACACTGAATATGTGTGGGATTGAGAATACCTGCCTGAGCCCTCCAGTTACAGCAGGCAGGATGACTGATGGCTTCATACATCTACCTCCTGCCTTGTACTTCGATGCTCATGCCTCAAAGGATGGATGGAGCACATGGATACTGGAACAGATTGAAGGATGTCACTACCTGTACAGACAAAATAATGCCTGTCTCAGGGCACCAAAGAGTGGGTTTCTTACCCTGGAGGGTTTTGTCAGGAAACAGAGCAAGCAGCTCTATTAGCAAGTGCAAGCCAGGAGCCAGTGGTGACAGCCAGGCTGGAAAGGCAGTGCCCTCACCCCCAGGCTGCAGTCTCAGTCACACAGTACCCCAAGAAAAGAAGAAAGAAAGGTTTCAAACACCAGATTCAGCTAACAGCCTAATGATGAAGGGGCAAGTCTGTAGTGAAGAGACATGCCTGAGGTCAGACGAGAATAACGAGTCAGGAAGGCAAGGAAAAATGCAATGCTAGGCACAGCACACCTCCACTATAGCTCAGCCTAGAGCAAGAGGCTGAGAACAGCTGCAGCTCCTGAATTAATGCTCAGGAGGCTGCATGAGTTGGGGTCCCAGTTAAGACTTTCCACAACTTCACTGTTTTTAGGGCACTCAGCATGCACAGTTGTGCTGTATCACATGAACACAGGCAGCTAAACATCTGGGAGAGGAGAGGTTAACAGGGAGAATCACAGACAAATCCAGTTATTAACTGGTATAGGACAGACTATGCCACTGAGAGGACTATACCTTACTTGACTCCTTGTCTCTTGATTGTAGGTGGTGGCACTTTTCTTATCTTGCCAGGTTCAACATGCAATGCATCTGTCAGCAGTATTGGGGTTGTCACAACAGGACTGCAGTAAAAACCTTTAAATGAGGTGTACAAGGTAAGTCATTAGAGAAGCTTCATGGGATAGGAGCTCTAGATGATTATGTACAAAGTAAGAGGGCTTATGTGAGGTACAGAAGAATTTAAAATACCCAGGGCAAGAGTACCCATTCATGTGAGTTAAGCATCCCAGTGGATCTGGAGGTGTCTCCAATTTGGTCACAAGCACAGGTACTGGATGGCTTTTGGCCTCAAGGGTGTGCCCAAGGGCAAGGCAAACATTGCCTCTCCTTAGGTATTGCATCTTGGGTCCTGCCTGTTTATGCAGAGCTGTCCTGTTCACTGAACTAAGCATCCCAATGGAAGTGTATCACTTGCCCCTTAGCCAGGGGCATGAAGTTCATCATTCCCACACGATGGCACACAGCTTCAAGGAGATGCAAGAAGCCCTTTGAGGAAAATCCGTAGATTTCTGGCTCAGGAAATATACATATTGGAATGATACAACACTGAACTGGTGTAAGTGGAGACACGCCTCGGGGTTTTATTGTCTTGAGTTAAATCACAGAGGCAGGTGCACAAACCTGGTCCCAAAGAGGATGACAGGTTGGCTGTGGAGGGCAGAGCTGTTCGAGATGATTGTGTCTTTAATGCTCTTTTTTGTTTTGGGGAGACAGAGCTGCTGTTTTCTGGGCTCTGGAGAAAGACTGCGATGGTGTGCGGGGAGGAGTTCAGAAGTGAATAATGTGCATAGTCATTGCCACATTCCAAATACATCTAAACCAGGGATGTTATGAAAGAATGTAAGAAAACACTGAGTGGGAAAAGGATCAGATAAAAATGGTGAACAATGGGAAATCTCAGAGAGGAACGAAAGACAAATATGATAACTGCATGAGAGAACATAAAAATAAGCAAAGATAAAAAAACATAAACTGAAATTTAAAGATGTTTGCGGCCTGCCTTTTCAGTCAGCATTTAAAAGGTTTTTGAATTAATTAATGATGAAATTATTTGTTGCAGAGAGAGCTAGCTAGGAGAATATGGCTGGTAGAACATTTACTAGTGTTTAGCATTTTGTATGACAGCCATATGAGTTCTTTCATAACTGATTAATTAAATTACTGTGCACTTTAGTGGCCCAGTACCTTCTGAAATCAGGAGCAGTGCCTAGTCCTGACCTGACATCTTGACACAGTTAATATTTTGGTAAGTATTATTAAAGACTAATTGAAATGTTCTCTGGGTAGATAATATGAAGATACCATAGAAGGTCATACCTTTTCATACATTCAATATTTTTGAAGACCTTTCCAAAAGTACATATTAAAAGATTGGTGTGCCTCTCCATATCGGAAATTTGAAACGCAAATATTTTGCTGGAGACTTAATTGTCAAATTTTTAATCAGTCTGAAGTTATATCATTTTTTAACCAATAACATGAACTGAGGAATGCTCAATTTTTGGCACTGGAGCTCTCTAGTTTGTCAGTGGAGAATGATTCATAGTGAAGTACTACATTATATATTAAAAATATGAATCAAAAGAGCTAGCTAATATTGCAGACCTATGATCTATTCTTTAAAACAATCATGTATTTAATTTTGTGTATGCAAATAAAGCAGTGGGCTGGTCCATTAGTAGTATTAGGCATGTGTGTATGTGTTTGCAGATTTGGAGCTTAATTATTTCCTAGTTTTTGTCTTTCAATTTAAGCTTTTTGTCTAGGCAACATAGGTTCTGAAAGCCTTAGACTGCCACAATCTTCTTTCATTTATTCAGCAAATGTCTGAAGCATTTTTAGACAAAATCTAAAAAACTCTTTCTTGAGACTTTGTACTTCAATGCACATCACTGATGTTTTAACACAAAAAAATAAGAAAATGTGATCTCATATCTTCCATTTTTAAAACTCGACAAAATAAGTTCTACATAGTAATTTGCAAATACTAGGTTTCAGTTCTTTAAATGATTTTTGTTTATGCTGATCTCACACCTGTGAGTATTTTTATCTGTGCAGAATCAAGGTCATTGGTAGGAATTTAAAACCATTTGGCAGCAGACTCTACTGTCTATGTAGGTCTTACCACAAAGCAGCTCCACGTTGTATGACCTTTTGCATAATGCCAGTACCGAAAGAGTTGTTTACTTTGTTTTGAAGGCTAAAATGATGTAGAAGTTTTCAAAATACCTTGTTGACTGACAAGGAAAAATCATATTCCGTAATGTAGGTTGATTTGCAATCAGGTTGGCAATTATTTGTGTTTATTTATAAAAACATGGCCAAACAAAAACCAAGCAAAACCAGAACCAAACAAAAAAACAACAAAGGCCAGATAAATGTGTGGGTGAGATATTATAAACATTTTAAGCAATGTGGCAGAATATCCTTTTTAATAAATTGATAACTACTTCTCATCATACATGGCACCATTGCATTAGGACTCTGAATGCTTAAAATAGCATTTTTTAAACTCTCAGATTAATCAGAAGCATGATTTTGCAACTGCAGTGTGACATTCCCATGAAATTCCCACTTTGTTTCATACGTGAAACTATTCTTTTGCCCACTAAAACAGCAGGGTCACCTAGAGCAAAAATAAATCTGAGTTTCAGGTTGTTTTCAAAATGAAGACGTAGTCACATGTTATTGGATAGATAATTTTACATCTGTTAATTAAGTAAGCTGGAGAGCCAAAGTCTTTTTAGCCCATTTATGAGTCAAGCAGAAGCAGATACACAGAAGCAATTAATTTTGACAACAAACATTAAGCTTTTTATCTCAGTATTCTTTAATGCACTCCAAGTTTTAAACAGCTCAAATACAAAAATGTCAAGTAGTGAGTCTAGTTTGATCTGCAAACATGAAGTCTACTTGCCTTAAGCAGTTCAGCTAACAGGATGTGCTGTTTCTCAGTAAGAAATGCATTCAAACGTGTTTTTCGTCATGCCCACGATGCACTGCCACAGCAGAACATTCTGAAGGGATGCTCTGATTTTGCATGCCAGGAGACTGGCACATGGGCACCTTTTCCCTGTTCTTTGGATGAATGTTTGTAGATCTCAAGCTCTTGCTCCAACGTTGTCAGATGTCTTTACAGACATTCTTAAAGAAAAAGGAGTTCAGTTTTATGGTTGAAATGGGCATCACTTTCCTGCCCATTCCTTACCAACATTTTAATCAGGGACTGAATTAACTTTGAATTTCTGTCTGCAGCTCTCTAGTTCCACTTTCAAATGAAGAAACCTTTGGGGTTTTTTCATTCTTTATAAACCTGTTGTCATTTACCCTTTGTAGACAACCACAGGTTGTTTTCATAGTCCTGATGTTTGTACATTTAAAGCTTTTACATTAGCATGTTTTCCTTTGTGAGGAGTCTGTGTGCTTCCTTGCTAAATAATTTCTCCTGAACTTTGTGCAAGCTTTAGAGCCTAACTGTGGATCATCACAGTTAACAAGGACTTGAGAATACTCCATGATGTAGATTCAAATTTAAATGTAGAAAACTGGATCTTAGCAGGCACCAAGCTTCTTTGTAGAGATGATACCCTCACACTAAGAAAGTAACCTGTTAAAGCAGCAGCAGAGATCCATAACAAAGGATAATTAGACACAGTCATTGAACCCACTTGAAACTCTAACCCCTTCTCTGCTTAATTTTTTGCCTGTAATTGACACAAGGATCACATAATATGATTATAAATGGATTTGTGCATCTATTGGCCTTTCCCAGCTTTTACATGAATAAGATACCTTTATTTTAACCAGGTTTCTTTCTTTAAAACCTTGACACCGGTGTAACTTTTTTCTTCACTCATAAATTCATTCATTGTAGGATGAAGAATGTGTTTTCACAATTTTCCCAATACAGAGTGAAAGTAAACTTCTCTGGATAAAGAAAAGGTATAGGTGCTAAATCAACCTCATGTTGTTTCCCATCATTTTTATGAGTTTTCTTGGTCCTTAAATTTGTTTTATGCAGCTGCACAGATGCAGAAATTTTAAAAATCCACATTTTGGGGGAAAAAAAGCCCATTTTCTTCCAAAATTTTGATGTTGCAGAAGAATCCACCAAGCTGCCATATCTGCCCAGAGATCCTCAAATTTGCCTGGATGTTGCATGCTCAGGGACACCTAAAATTGCTAGTCTTTACACCAAATGTATAAAATGTCAATATCCATTGGATATGTCAATATCCAGGGAGCATTCCAGTCTCCAACCGAAAGCACTCCCAGGTAAAAAAAGGTACTTTTCAGCATGAGAAGTGTGATCTCTAGGAACAGTTCAGCAGTGAAGGTACAGAAGCCTTTAGATCTATTCAACAGCCACCCAATCTTCATACAGGCTGTTTGCCTTCTTGATTGTCGTATTTCTTAATTGCTTCATATTGAACATGAGTCATGACCTTGCTATCATCTACATCCTTGATATTTTCTCATGATTTACTGACTTCAAATTAGAGCTGAAAGTTTTCAGTGTACATGACAAAGTTGTAGCCTTCAGCAAAACGTTTCAGCTATGAATTTGTCAAGTAAGAGAAAACAATTTTGACACATTTAGACCCCTCGACCTCTTATGGATGAAAATGAACAAAACACTCAACAGTCTGATGGAAAAGACTACCGAGGGGAACATTTGGTAGGTCTCAGTTGTCAGTTTACCCAATACATCTCCTTAAGTGAACAAGGGGAATAACAAAGCCTTCTTTAGGTATCTGCAATTCCAGTTTCCAGCTAAAGGACACATGCCAATTTTACAGATCATCTTGTTGTTGTGAAAGGAAATAAGAATTCGTGCTGGAACCTACTAAATAGGAATAAAACAAACAGCCTGGCCAAGCAGGTAGGGTTGTAACAATCCATTCAGGATCCTTTTTACTCTCAATAAATAAAAATTCATTGTGCACATAAATTAAATAAATATTTACCTGTAGCTGATTGATACCAAAAAGTAATTTTCACAATTTCATTAGAATTTAGACAAAAAGTGTAAATTCATAAAATTGTAATGCATTTTTGTTGGGTTTTTTTTTGGGTATGTGGGTTTTGAGTTGGGTTTTTTTTGTTGTTGGTTTTGTTTTGTTTGGTTTTGGTTTGGGGGTTTTTATAGGGTTGGGGTTTTTTCTGGTGGAAACATGGCAGTCATATTTATAGACTTAAATTTGCTACATGGAAAAATAAACATGGCAGAATTTGCATCTGCCACAAGTGAATTTTAAAAAGACCCCAACTCAGAAAGCCTCTAGTCCTGCAAATGAAGATTGATAGGCATTTTACTCTCAGGCCCCCAAGTCAAGGAACCAATAACCTGGGATATGCTCTGGCATATATTTACCTCAGTTCAGATGCATTTAAACCACAGAAAATAAAGGCATAATAACATCTGACTCTGCTGACTTAGCTCATTTAAAAATAGCTTAAATAGTAGAGCTGGAGAAAATGTTTACCATGGTTACCATGTTCAAATAGGGAACACTATGCAAAGTGGTCACTACTTTTGACAGTGGTTTCACAGCAGAGAAAGATATTAGTACTTACAGCAAAGCTGCCTCCCAGGAAAAGGCCAGGGCATTAGGGCTCAATAAACATTAAAAAAAAATGCTAGTGGATTCATTTAGGCAGAGAGTAAGAGGTTGAGACGGGCATGGTGCAAAAGGGAGAAGTGGTACAGGTGTGTGCTACACTGAAAGTGAGTTCTTACTGCACATTTGCAGATCTTGTGCCAACTGCTTATACTACTGATATGGAATATAGTGTGATGTAAATGTATGAGAAAGGAATCTGTTCAGAATTTTGGCTCCTAAAATGAAAGTCTCAGAGAGTCTCAGAGACCTCCCAGGGCATTTGGGCCACACAAAGCTGATGTTTCATATTTACATCACAGGCTGTTATGCCCTGAGAGCTTTCTGTGTTGTTTTTAATGAAGAGCACAGACAAAGGCAGCACTGTAAGTCAAATTCCCCTAAAGACAATGTAACTAGGCCAGCTGAAACACTGAGGCCTTGCTGAACAGAGACAAGTGCTGCTCATCTCCCCTGCACACTAGAAGCTGTGTCAAATACCTAAAAGCTTCGTAATGCCCTTGCAGTCTTAATATAGCTCATGTCTGTGCATGCACTGTGTCCTTGTGTTTGATGAGATGGACACCTCAGAGGTTCCAACTGCTGGAAGATGGCATCTACTTTATTTGCAAACTGTGGTTAGTTTTCCCCAAAGGCTCAGAACTTCATGAAATTTGGTGTACTTTCAAAGAAATAACTAGAACCACTTCCTCATAGAAACTTCTCCTCCTGATCCTGCCTGCAAAATATCTAGTGGCCCTGAAGCTGCTCGTTCCCTTCTAAGGGATTTGGGAGAAAACCATGGGAAGTGTTTGAGAGCTTGAGCAGCAGACAGCCAGGGCTCCTCTCCTGTGTGTGTGTCCATGTGTCATGTGCATTTCTGTTTCAGTTGTGCTGAACTGATTAATGAGTTTTCTCAGCTACCAGACAGAATTACTGCTCCAGGACTAAAGATGCTGGTTCAGTTCTATTGGGAACAAAATGTGTTGCTGAGACTTACTCAGAGTAAATGCAGCAGAGTGCAGCAAGGAGTGCACCCCATTGAGTTCACTCTAGGCATTTCCTAAAGAGCATGTGTTGTAAAAATAGAAATGTGCTGTCAACTCTCCTGGTTCTGGTAAATTCCTGAAGGGTGGGAACTGTGCTCCCATTGTGTTCGCCATCATCCTCTTTCAAGAACATACATTCAGAGCAGGAACTCTGAAACGAACTCCTTAATTCAAAGTGTGCAGCTTTTACAGGGCTCATGGGCATCACGTTGTACACCCTTAGTTGTACTACAGGTATGGTAATGAGCTGATTTAAAACTGTGTTATGATTTCTATGATTTCACTGTAGTCCAGCACTCTGAAATCCAGTTTTCATGGTCTGGCCTGTGCCACACCATGGGATCATAAGTTCCTGTCTGACCCTACCTCTAGATGTAGAACTTCTGTTGACAACTGCAAAATTTGGTGTAACATATGATAGGACCACAAATAGAAGGTAGATTTAAACTGACAGAGGTTAGGTTTAGATTAGATGTTAGGAGGAACTTCCAACCCAAACCATTCTATGATTCTATAAATCATAGAGCATAAACAATAAAAGGCAGTGAATATAACCAGTGCAAATGAAAAAACTGATTTGGTTCTGTGGCAGTGACCTAACAGAGTGGTACAGAAATGAATCAATACTAAAATTCTGCCTATCTGTTTATGTATGTACTATTCATAGAGGATATGCTTTACTAACATTCTTGGCGCCATGAGGAAGGGATTTAAATTGTAAAAGGGAACTATATATTCAAAATATATATAAAAAGAAATGGAAAAGTTTCTTTTAAAGGCCTTGGGACAGATCTGTAAATATGAATAACATCAGCAGGTTAGATGCATTTTAGAATCCAGATTATTGCTATGCCATGCCTAAACCAAGCATAAGTGATCTATCAAGTTTACTGGGTTTCACAATGTACCCTAAAGCTCCACTTATTTTTATGCAAGATACTGGTTATTTCCTTCTTTGTCAAGGTCTATTTTACAGTCTTTGCTAATAACTTTACAATATTCTTCACTACCAGACTCTGATATCACAGAGTTTGTGTTCAAGTAAAGCAATTTAGCAGAGAAAAACAGCGTTATTAACCTCTGACCAATGTGTAACATTAGAGTAACAAAGATATTTGTAGTTGTATTAGTCTAATTTATTTCTACAGTAATAGAATTCTTAAATTTTCTCACTGACAGAGGCTAAGACCTATGCCAACATTTAGTCTGAGATTTTCAGAAAAATGGAGGATAAATTTAGGCTTTGATGTATCCTATGACATTCCAATTCATATCCAATATTCACAGCAGTCAAAAATAGCTCCCTAGGAATACAACAGGACAAGTTCCATAGCAGCTGTCAATATTGCATAGCCTAAATGGACTTGGACAAGGTGACTGTTCATCACCTCCAGCTCTGCACATATTAAGATTCCTGCCAGTGAAATACACTCAATTTCACTAGGTGACAGCATGCCTCTGGTATGTCAGCAGAAAAACATGAGTATTATGAAGAGACTTTTCTCAGATTGGCGTGGATTATATTTTGCATTAATAGGTAGCTATTACTTTTAAAGAGATAAATTGCTGGAAATTACACTTAGCAAAGCATCTCAGAGCAGAAAAAAATTAGAAAGGACAATAATTTGATCAGTAAAAGAGAATTATTGAAATTGGACATTTCCCTTTGACAGAACAGTGTCTGGGGATATGGGACTGGAATAATGAGGCACAGCAGTGTGAACTATCCTGTCTTCCAACAGTGCTGTGATACTTCCCCCCGTGACAGTAGAAGAGCGCAAGCATAAAGTCACTACACTGCACTGATCAAGAGTACCCTGACAAAAGAGTGTGATGCCTCAAGGGCAATGCTCCAGGGGTACATAGAGGCTCAGATTCTATTCAGAATACTGATAAGCAGCGCTGCTTAAATTAGAGTCTACAACTATTTTAGCAATCAGGAAGTTTGTTGTGAAAACCTTGGCCTGCACCTTGGAACAATATGAAATTCAGGAAGATTTTCCAAATGAAATGCTTAGATTAGGTAACTCACCATCAGAAAAACAAGCCAGTGAATCAGTAGTACCACAGGAGAAAATTATGGTGACATTTGCAGATAAATAATTACTGTCATTAAATAAGGTAATATTATTGCACAGAAAGAAGACACTATTCTAAGGTGTGCTAACAGAACTGCCATATGAAATATATGTCTGAAAATTTCAGAGATTGGAAAAAAAACACTTTTCTATAACAACTCTGGCTTTGTGCAGTATTGCAACTGGAGTCAGTCTTCTGTCCAGTGAAAATGTGTTCCCCTGTTGTACAAGTGAACTAACTCTGAACAATATAGTGAAAAGTTATGGAAAAATTTACAGTAAAGCTAATCTGAAGATTTCCTAATGGGAAATTCCTAGTTTTCAGGATATAACCACAGGAGGTCCACTTATTTGTAAGGACTGGATGATACTTTTTATTCAAGCAACAGCACCACATTCATGGGAGAAGCTACTCTGTATAATAAGGACTGAACTATAGTTCACAACAGTCACTTTCCCAGAGGGGTACAGAGCAGCAATGTTTTTAATACCATATAGATCATCATCACAATGCATTAAATAGCTAGTGACAGACTGTTTTGTCAATAGAGAGATTGTTTGTAAATAGGACAGCTGGAAGCTGACTGTCATTGAGTCAGGAGTCACAGAAAACTTCATAGTGAAAGACAGAATTAGAGTTCTTGGATCTTAATTTAGCCCTTATTCATGAATCACATCCTAAATTGCCTTAAAAATGGAATTTAAAAATCAAAAGCGACTGCTAATGGGTATCTCATTTCAAGCTGCAAATAAACTACGTGAGTCTAAAACAACAAGGCTGCAGTTTAGGTGCAGTGTGAAAAATAGGCCGTGATACAGAAAGCCTGGATCTTTAAATACTTTCAGATGACACAGATTGTTAATTGAACGAGTGTTTTTCTGCACATAATTGACAGGACTTTTTCAGAATAATAAAAATAAAGCATTGGAGAGCTCCATAGAATGACCCCCTCTGGAGAACTGACCCAGCTTTTAAGAAATCTCTTTGGGGGTTCTTGATAATCAGTGGAAATGGGACTTCAGGGACTAAGTTCTCTCCTTTTAGCTACTGACAGTGTAAATGTCATGCATGCTTCAGCGACGTGTATAGAGAGTTATGCCAGAGTCTACCACTTTCCTAATAGGAGCAAAGCACCTGGATAAGGATTGTTTTGCTTTCTCACTCCCAGGGAGGGCAATTATTGCTCACTTGCTGGTCAAAATAGTCTTAAATCCGATCTCCTGAAAGTAATGACAACACCAGCATCTCCATAAATCACTTTCAGATGAGGCTTCTTTTGAATCAGGTCAGTTTTCCTTCAATAGACAGGCCAGCCCTCATGGGATATCTCACCTGTCACTATGTACACAATTGTGTGTGAGCATTACTCAGTATCAGATAAACAAGATACTAGCTAAAGTAAGGGGCAGTGATAAATGAATTGAGCCTGAGGGCCAGCCCCCTTCGCCAGCTGTTCTACAGGCAATAAAATCCAAAAATTTCTTCCTATTAATCAAGAGCAGGGGCAAAGTTTTGATTGTTTTGCTTGTTTTGCATGCTGTTGGAAAGGAGAAGGTCACCTCTTACTCAAGAGATTAGATGGAGATGAAGTTTCTGACATGAAGTTTCCCTCTGCATTTAACAGGATAAGGAATCTGAGAGTCTCAGTGGATTTGCTCTGTTCTGTGTGTGGCTGCAGTAAATGATGATATGAGAAAAGACTCAGGAATCTTTGTGGGACTTAAGGTATGTATCAAAACCAGTTTAAGACTCCTGTCTGATATTCTCATAGGCATGTCCACAAAACTCAGGTATAATTTAGATGTTGTGCTTATTTCCTATACCCAAATACATTTCTGCTAGTCTTCTAGTGTAGGTATTCTGTCTCATCTGAAAGGCTGGTTCACAAGTTTTAAGGGCATTAATCCCTTAGGAGTATAAACTTCATAATATCTACAGGGGTTGTGCCAGAGAAATGTGTATTTCTTTTATGAAGTTAATGGTTTCTGCAGTGATTGCAAGCACCTAGCACAGCTGGAACAACAAGTACCTAATTGAAAGTACACTTCCTGATTAGAAATTCTCATTAGTACACAGGAATCTCAAGTGTAGTGTGTGTTGAAGCCAAGCAAAGTAGTTGTGGGTTTCTTAAAAAAAAAAATCTTTTGCATAACTCAGCTGTCATAGGGTCTAGTTTCTCTATGGTTTATGAACTGCATTTCTACAGCTCATTTTCATAACACTGCCCATGCTCATGCCAAATGGATCCTAAGTAATTATGCTGTATGTAACAGGCTGCACAGCTGAGGCTATTCCCACAGCAGTAGTCAGTCTACTGCATACAGGTATCACAAATTATTTTGCACTCTCTTCACCCTCAGACTACTGTGTTCCACAGTACTGGATATTCTTTTTAAAGCTCCACTTCATTAAGTGGTTAACAATCTTGTAAAAACAAAACTGCTACCTTCACAGCTGTAAGCACTGCAAAGCAGTACTACTCAGGAACTGCTGTAGCAACTAGGACAAATTACCCAAAACCAAAATGCAATATATTTCTTTTTCAATTTCATGATTTTGGAAGAAGTGTACTGATTACACCTTTAAAAAGAACATTCATACTCGCTAAAACCAAGTACACTATGTGCATATACTACTAATTCCCAACAGATGTCTGCAAGTTTGATGGAATGAAAGAATTAAGTCTATATTTAGCTTGGAATAAATATAAAATGCTCATACATGCATTGATAACTCAAAGAGAATGGTGAGACTTTTTTGCCATTAAAAACAACCAGTTATCAATGTTTGCAGATTGTCCCTTATTCAGTTGTCTCTTTAAAGAGGCCATCTGCTTTCACAAATGATATTTAACTCTGTGCCTGAACATGTGGAAAGAGGAGGGAAAGAGGGAGGCAGAGAAAAGTCTCTCTCCTTTCTTCACTCTTCCTTCCTTTCTCTCTCCCTCTCTCTCCTTTGTACTGCTTCCCAACACATCAGGGTTAGCAATGGTCTGAGGGTAGTTCATACAGGTTACCAAAGGCAGAGGAATAGAAAGAAGAACAGGACTATAAAACTATGTTAACAATACACTGACTATGTTAACAATACACTGATAACTTCAAAAAAGCTGAAATTATGATTGGAGAAGGCAGCAGCATATAAATGGGTTGTCCTGTCAATAGCTTGTCCATAAACTACCAGTTGGTCTGACCCATCTAAAAAGATACTCATCATACATAGTCTTCCTCACACATTTATATTAAACATTTATGATTATTTGTTTAAAATTTATACTTTTTCCTTAGTAAAAGGCATTGTATGGGTCTACTGCTCAAGAAAAGTGCCTGGGAAGCTGCTTTCTTTCCTCCAAATCTTCATTGTCACAACCTTTAAAATGTGTCATGGGGAAATAGGCTGCTGTCTCCCCACTAGGTCTGCCGAGGGCGGGCTGGATGTTTTGTCCTGCTTCTGCCCATCCCTTTCCCTAGTCAGGCTGTGGCTCTGTTCAGCCTTTATATGTGCTGAGAATGTCAAACCCATGGCATTAGAGTAAAGGATCTATGTCTTCTAGGAGAAATTAGACTGGACTGAACACCTAAGACTAATGAAGAGTATGTTGTTCCGTTGATACCTGACTTTGCTGTGACTGTCTAACTGTCTGCATTTCATTTCTAAAGTAAATTGGCCAGCTTTAGCTTCCTTTTGTTTTATCTCTTTATACTACCTGTGTCTTTATTTAAGTATATTAATCTTCTATCAGCTATCTTCCCTTATATGCACTGGTTCACTGTGACGAAGATATTGCCTAGGTATTTTATGGTAAATTAAATAAATGGAACTCCATTAGTATTTATGGGACATATCACTGCATAGACCTCAGAATACTCTTCTGAATCCCATTAAATTTACCAATGTCCTTTTGAAACTGAAGACCTCAGAACCAGATGCACTAATTCTTTCAATGGTTTCTGAAACCTTCCCGAAATATGATGTCAGGGCTTCCTGACTAGGCATCTAATGATCAAGATTGAACCCTTAACTTGGATGCATGTAGTTTCTTAGTTTATAGTCTAAGTCATGCTTGTTTAGGGAAACAGATGGCTCTACAATTTGATGTGATGATGCACACGAGGCAGGGATAACCAAGCCAGTCTTATTTTAGGCTGGGTAACAGTGAAATTGTAAAGAGAGTTGCCCTACCTAACCATATTTATTTTCTTTTGAAACCATGATATGGCAACTTCACAGCTTTTGCTAATTGAGCTGGACAGATTACATGTGGCTCTTCCAATCTGACTTGATTTTGAAACTTTACTTTTAGAAATAATACTGCCACCACCTAGTCTTTATGCACAACCAGTGAGGCGCAGAAATACCGTGTCTCCAATCACTGCAACTCTGTAACTTAGGGGTAGGCAGCTGAAGGACTGTAGAGATGTTTTTCCTACACCTTAAAATGAGGCCAAAATGTCCATAAAACCTTAACACTACCTGTAAAAATCCCATTTCTCAACCATGAAGTTTTAGTATGCATAAAGGAGCTCCCTGGAAAGAACTGAATTTTCACCAAAGCTTTGACAAAGATAGTCACTAAAATCAATCAAATAACTCAATCACCATGTGAATGGTATGATTACAATAGAGAGATGTCATAGGAACTTGAGAAACTACAAATAAAACCTTTCAGTGCTTGCCTTTTTTCCCCTAAGTTCATTCCTTTTTACCTTGTCTTCAAAGGTTTCTTTGTTTTAGCACCTCTTTGCAATGCACAATTCTTTTGTGTTCAGTGGGAGAGATTTACAGCTGCTATATATAAGAAAGAAAAGCTAAAGCTGCACAATAAAGTCCATTGTTAGAAGACATTTGTATTTGTATTTCAAAACTAAATCATCAGTGCAGAGGTAGGCATTAAGATCAATTATCTGATTCTATGTTGATTTTTTCATTAAATATTCAGCTCTGGCCAAATCCCCTCTTGGACTCCTTCATCACAAATTCTAATTAGTGAGAATTTTAATGGCCTAATGAGAAAGAGAATAACATTTGGTGATAGAGTTATTGAGGGACTTAAGCAATACTTACCTGTCTAATACAATTCATGATTTCCATCCTGAAATTCTCTCTCCTCCCTACAGATTTTTGTCTTGGAAATCTGAGGAAGGTCTCCATTCTCGACTGAGCTGACATCTTAATGACAATTTCCTGATTAAATCATTGCAGGATCTAAAAATTTTGTTCATCTTTGTATTGTCATTTATGGTAAATCCTTTGCATTAAAACACCAAAACTGGCCCTTTGAGTTGATGTGTGGAGGACACATCTGTGAGAAAGGAATTTAGGTTGGAGCAAGAATTGTGTACAAATTTTATACATCTCAATGAAATTTACATCCCAGGCTCAGCTGGTAATGTGATCAAATGTCCTTGCTGTGTTTTGAAAGGAAGAACTGAAAGTGCCTTAGGTGGTTTTTTGGTTTTTTGAAATAGCTTAGGTCTCCAGCTTTTAGATATGGGATGTTAGATATGAGGAGAAATGCCTCCCTCATATCCTTGCATAAGGCTTTAGGGTAAACCACTGTGCTTCTAATTTCCTGATTGCTTATATCCTGCTATAAATCCCTTCCTCAGGAACCTCATTGCAAGGCACACAGGAATCTAGGGAATGTGATTTAGTTTGAGAAACTGGACTGTGACTGACAGGCACCTAAAAAGCCTAAGTCTGTAATAATGTGAAATTTGAGCAGTAAGTACCGAGCACCTTGCTTGACTCCAAGATTAATTTGTCTTTCTTTCAATGACTATGTAATTATTATTATTGATATACTGCTCAGCTGTATACTATAGAATTGCTTTTGTCCTTCATGGACCCACAGAAATTAAGTCTTTCTGTGTTCTATAAAATACTAGTTTGTGGAGTAGGAGAATTTTTTTCTAAAACTCTAGTATGTCTTCTTGTAAATTTACAGATGATTCTGAAAAGTAGTGTTACTGAAAATATTCTATTCCGTTTAACTGTATAATATACTGTATTCAAAGTTAAGAAAAAATGAAAATGAAATTAAAATTTGTCCTTACTGCTGTGAAAAAGGTAGATATATATCATGTTCTTAATTCTCTAGCAATATAAACACAATAAACAGTTTTCTTTTTAAAAAGGTAATTAGTTTCTTGGATACATAATTTTACCAATTTGTCAAGTTTTCTCTCTAATATATTTGTTTCTAAAAAGAGGCTGAGACTTTAATTTGACAAATGTAACAACATTTCTTACAATATTCTCCTTTTCTAATATACAGTGACCATCAAAGACTTCATGAATGTGATATCACTAAACATAATAATGCTGCTAAGTATATTTTTAATGTTATACTTAAGGAATGGAACTGCATAAGATAGCATTAGTGCCACATACTTCAGCTGACTTAATTTCAAATTATACTGACATTTAATTAACTCTTATTTATTATTAGAATATGAAATAATTAAGTAGTTCAAAATACTTAATTTACATGGTATTTGAACAAAATCACTCCTCCTCTCTGCTGTTCAAATGAAGATGATGAAAATAACAAAAATCTGTAAGAAAGATCCACATATCAAAAATGCTGTAATATGAGATCAAAACGTTTTTTTAAAAATTGAAAGGAATTATTTTATTATCAGATAACTATAGAGCACTTCATACATTTCTCTTACTACACAAATTGACAGGAATAAGTAAAAATTTCAGTCCTATACATCAGTAAATGTTAATGTGTCAGTCCTTAGAGATGAGTCCATCCAACCAACTGAACAAAAATTTTGGAATTTAATGGCCAAAAGTTGAGGTGTTTTAGAAAGGAAAACTTTCAGCTCATGTAAATAAGGACCAGCAAATAAAGATATTAATTTCTGATCTTCTAATTTCCCCCATTTTTGGCACACTGTCCTATCCAAGATGAAAACATTTGGCAAGACCAGCATTTGTTGAGGGATCACAGCAGACAGGTAAGATCAAAGATTATAAAATTTTATTAGCACTACTGTCCATAATTTACCAATTTATTGCCTAAATAAAATTTTAATGGTTTTCAGCAGTGTCACGAGTAAAATTCAGAGTTAAAAGTAGGAGTGTCTTGGTCCAAAACTAGCTGCTGAAAAACTGCAAATGCCATGAGCCATTATATTATGCTTCATGTAGCCATAAGGAAACAGGGAGAAAAAATAGAGAAGGAAAGGAGAAACTTGAGGAAAATTATTTCACTGTGAACCAGAGTCAAAGAGTTCTTTGCAAAGCAACTACTGTTGCTGTTAAAGTAACAGGAACCCTTGCATTCACTATTTATATTTTATCAAGTTCCTTGAATTAGACATCCTAAGAGGGAAAAAAATGCACAAAAAGTGAATAAAAGGAATGTCTTCTTTGTATCATGAGTGTATAATATTAAGGACATTGGAGTAAAGGACATTGGAATAAGTTTATTTAGTGAAAAGGAAAGCAAGTGAGCATGAAAAAGAGGTAACTTTAATCAGGCTTTTGTTACCCTTAAAGATAACTTTAACATGTACATACATGAGCATGAGAAAAATTATTATAAGGAGTATTTCAAAGGGAACTTAAAAGTGAACTGCAGTGGGTGTAAGGAAATGCAACTACAAAGAAAATTTCTTTGGAGATTGCAAAGATAAGTATGAGAAAATCATGCATCTTGTTTTCTATGTACTGAAACATTTTGCCATGTAACAGATATGACAGACATCTGGTGTGACAAAGTGTTTGACAGCAGCTAAAAACAAGCTGACACTTGAACTGAAGGGCAAAATTATCACCTTATCTTGATGCTTGAGCTTGTACAAGCTTTTTGTTATGTTATGGACTAAAAATTCTTGTTTGCTTGCTTGTTTGTTTTCTCAGTGAGAAATAGAGTGTGAAAAAAGAGGTTAGAAGCCATGCCAAGTGCACAGGCTGTTCAGCCCTTGCAGTCACATCTCATGTGGCTTTCAGGATTAGCTCTGCTTGCAGTGTATGAAAGACTAAGTCACAGCACAGCACAGCTCGGGCTGCCACCAGAACCCTGAACGATGAAGGAAGACTACTCACTTGTCACACCATTTTTGGAGCAATTGCTTTGGAATCAGTAGAAAAAGAGTGCCTTTAATGGGACCAAGATCAAGCCTTGCTGCAGCAGTTTTCATGACTGGCCCCGTGCATTTTGTATTTGAGAAGATTTGAGAACATTGTGAAGTGCTGGAGTGTTTTGGGTAGACAAGTGTCATGTCTGAGGCCTGTCTAGTAAGTCTTTTCCAGGAAACTCTCCCCCATTGAAATTCTCTAAGAATAAAATTCAAATAACCATTTTAGCCCAATTTTCTCTTTAACTTCATGACAGAGGCAGAGGATAAGCTAAGTATTACCACATCCGACTACAGAGACAAAAAAGGTCTGATTTTCCTTTTTCATGTGAAAATAAATTTTAAAATTAAACAGAAATAAAAGGAACCATGGAAATGTAAAAGTCATGTAAGGTTGATGAGACTTAAAGCATTTAATTTTGATAGGGCACAGTTGTTTTGTTATTGACCCAGCTTTCAAATTGAATGCACTGGCTGTATAAGAATTAAAATGACACACTCTGCTCTCCCATTTTTGCTAGATGCCTCCTGGATATTTGTCTTCCTGAAGTTTTGCCATGCCACCTGTTACCTGAATGTTGAACTGCAATGTGTTCCTCATCTATGACAGTAGCTTGCAATCTGCTAAGCAGTCTCAATTCTCATGATGGTACAAGTATTTCACTTGGTTCAGTTTCTAGAAAAGGTATGACAAATATATCTTTTTGTCTCTCTTCTCTCTCTATTCAAAAAAAGGGAATAATCAAACTGCTAGGAATTTTCTCTGTGTATTTTTAATATTCCAAATATTTCCTTCTAGTACATACTGCTATCTAATAAAAATAAATCTGTTTTATAAATAATATAGATGCATAGTCTGGATACAGTTTTTCTTGGGTCTAGAAAAACTTTATTTATTTTTCACTTATATTTTAATGTCAAGAAAACTATTTAATCACCTAATTTCATAATATATTTTAATTTTCTAAATACTGTGTAAATGGCAAAAATAATATTTGTCCATGGGGATGAGAAAGGGATTTTTCAGAGATACGCTGGATGCCTAAATAAGAACTGAGAATAGAAAACTTCACTTGTTTAAGTTAAACTGAAATAAAAATGAGGGGGAATTACTGCAGCCCTGTTTCCTTTAACAATTAACTGAGTAGTATCATAGACTCAGAATCTTCCTAAGATTGCCTTTAAAAACCTACAAATAGGAAAATTAAAAGTTAGGGCACAAACTTACTATTTTATTTTGTATCAGTTGCTTTATCCATTTCTGATATGATTTTTTAATGAAATTTCTAAGAGGGTGTTAAATGGTAGCTTCAGTGACATTAATAAAATACATGGAGTTGAAGAACCAGAAATCATTAATAAATAACTGGAACTATAATAAACAGCATTGTTCTGAGCAAAACATGATTCCTCAAAACAAAATAAAATTTATTTAAATTATGACAGTGCTAGTTGATACCAGCAGTGAAAAAAACAATAGAACATTGTTAATATCTATGCTTTGTTTCTCCTTATCAAAGCTGCTAAAGCACATTAGCTACACTATTTCCATGGTTCAGATACAAAATGTCACAGAATTTATGGGGCAGAAAATTGTGCAGTAAAATGTTAGAATTGTTTTCTGCCCCCTGTACTCAAATCTGGTGCCAAGTTTTAGCTTTTAGCAATCAATTAGTCTTGAAAAGGCGCTATTAATATTTCTCCTATTGCCATGTAGTTGATTTCTACAAGTTCATTTTCAAATAAATCCTGTTGTTCTTGCATCTATTCTGTTTGTTTTTGATGTACTGTATTTTTATGGTTCCAGATGTCTGGAACCTTGATCATACTCCCAGGCTTTATTCTAAGTTTGTGAGTGTTTTTTTCTTTCAAGAAGTTCCAAGCTGTAAGCCCAAAGTGACCTCCTCTAGAAGCACAAATAATTTTTAATTCTCATTCACTCCAAGTTGCCAGAAACATAATTTCTATCAATTATTTTCCTTCCAGTGTTTCCATTTTGTTTTGGCTTCTTTTCTGCCATTGATTTTGAGAGAGAGAAGGAAATATCTCAGAAATTGCTTTAGTTCTATAAGCATGCCCTTTTCCCCAGCGGGACAATTTTGGCTCATTTTGACAATTTTGGAGGTATGTGTTCTGTGAATACCTAGTGAAAGAGCATTTGCTTCATAATGTCTTTAAGCAGAAGCAGAATAGTACAAAATAAACCTAGAACAACATGTAGACCCAATCCTTTTTCATGTCTATACTGAAAAGGACACGACAGGGAGCCAAAAATATTTGTATTTCTTTGCTACGGCTTCAGTTAAAGATTCTCTTTATATTATGCAAAAATAGTTCCTTGTTGAATTTATACACTTCAAAATAAAAGTTGAGCTGACTTCTTCATGGTCTGTTTTTGCTGCTCACAAAGGTCTGGTTTCCCTAGGAACTGGGTTAGTTGGCAGAGCAGAAGAGCTAGAAGAACCACGACATTACAGCAGTGTAAAAAGATCTCCCGCCTATGGGACTCACTGGTTGCTGATGTTGTCATGAAATGTACTTGGGAAAAGGCCATAATTCAATGGTGATGTAATTCCAGAGAATATGGCAAGGAGATCTCCCACCTCCTAAGAACTGCTGTGATGAGCACCATGGAAAAGGCAGCAGGAGTTGCAGTGTTGCTTTGTGTGTAAGTTAAACCGTTGGTTTTCAAGGCCATAAGTGATGCTATGCAGCTGAGGAAACAGCTGCACTACCCCAACAATGCAGAAACAGCAATTTTTGTTTTGGTCTCTTCCCAGATGCCCAGGAGTACCAGCAGGTCTTTGTACATTTTAAGTTACTCAGCCTGCAACTTCATTATGGTTCAAATAAGACAGAGCTGTAATTGTGGCAATGTCATATCAGAGATGTCATATTGGTTGCCCATGAATGCAGGAATCCAATCTTGCCATTGCAGATTGCATTCCCCACTTATTGCAAGTAAATAATTTCTTCTTCCTCTGCACTCTGATTCTCTAAGGTCTGCTGGGACTCAGTCCTTTCTTGTAATTCTTCATTTCCCTCACTAAATGATTTTCAAATGTAGTGCAGTACAGCATGCAAATACATGGGAAAAGTTGTTATCAAATGACTATATTCACCAAGGGAAAAAGTCCACCATAAAATTGCTCTGCAGGTTACTTTATTTTTAATATTTCTCCCTTAAATATAGTGCCCCAAGACACTGAGGCAGCTGGAAGTAATGAAATGTATTTTTCATACTCTCACTTTTCATTTCAACGTATCAAGCAGCTCTTTAAACTGCTATTTTAAACTATTATGTCTTATTTTAGAAAGCCTTTATAATAATGGTGAATAATTAGAACCCAAAGTGCTTGCTATTTGTAAATGAAAATAAATGCTTAGCCCTTCTTGCAGAAGCCAGTTAAAGCATTCTTTTTAAAAAGTCATCAATTTTGGTTTGTACTACTGGTTTCTTTTATTTTGCTGGAAGTATGTTCCCATAATTCAAAATGATGAATTATTGAAAGCGCTACTGTAGTAGAAGTGGTGTTATGTAAAGAGGATGTATGAAAGAACAGGAATATAATTTTTCATCTCTCTTTTATTCTTTCTTGCTATAGAATGAGGAGAGAAATGAAGGGCATGATGCTATTCCACCCTTACTCCCCACTGTCCATGTACTTTTGGGCATTTGTGTCTTGGGGTATAAGAGGTGCCAAAGCTCAGAGCCAAAAGGAAAAAAAAAACCAAACCAAAACAACAAAAACTCCAAAAATTAAGAAAGAAAATAAAATGCTGAAGCAAAAATAGTCTCAATAAAGGTCACCAGGAGACAAATTATCTATTGCTAATTGAATATATGTATGGAGATATTAAAGAATAGGTTTAAACGTGCTGTAGGCACAGCTTGCCAAATAAGCAGACACTGTCGCATTTAGTGGAAAGAGACTTGATTGTGATCTGAGGAATAAGCCAGCAGGAACATACAAATCTTTCAGCAATATCCGCTGGACACATCTGAAATCCTAGGCCAGGTTCTCTGCCCTTGGCCTCAGTGCTGTCAGTTCTGCAGGCAGGTTTTCCCACACACACAGCCTGGAAGCCTGTTTTAACTTTTAAGTCCCCATGTCTCATGCAACAGTCAAGCAGTTGATACCATGACCAAATCCATTGCTTTTATTAAGTAAAATTTGAATATTTACTTCCGTCTGGGTGATCCCAGTGGCTTGTACTAGGACAGCATTAGCAATGCAGAGATTCCAGAAGAAACCTATGCATATCCAGGTATCAACATAGTCCCCAAAACTGTATGGGAAGTAAACTAAATTATAGGTTATTAATTATTAAGGGGAGCCCCCCATAATTCCCTAAAATAACAAGGCATTTAATTAAGTATAGCCCAACAAAAAGTACAGTGATATAAAATGAGAGATAGCTAGCTATGTAGTGTTTAGAGAAATGCACAAATTTTTTTTAACCTAAGAATCGTAAATGTTCTGAAATCTAGATTAAAAACCACACAAAAGCCAAAAATCTGCATTTGACCTTACTCATGTGTTCCTCTTCTATAGAATTGGTATGTTGGTGCCATGCAACAAGTTATAAAGATTCTGAAAAAAAAAAAAAAGTTTTGGGTTTGCAATAAAAATTATTTTAAGATATCCAGTAAACAACCATAGTGTGGAATAACAGCATACACAATTTATATGATATCTGTAAGGAAAATTAAATGGTATAGTTTTGCATGTTCCATGTCTCTTTTCGTTAAGAGGTTTGTAGTTAACATATGATCAGATCATTGCTGAAGCAGAAATTTTCTTCCAAGAACCAGTGTAAGAAATGTTATGCTACAGGAGAGTTATGAAGTAGTGTAGAAATGGTACAGTGGTAGAAATAAAGTTGTCACTGTAAGATTTATGGTTCTAATTCTGGAGAAGTTAAAGCTTGCAAAAGCCAAATTAAAATAAGCACCTATGTCCAGAGCAGCATTAGACATCTAAGTTCTCCAAGCATAGAGAGGTAACGCAGATTCCATCTTCACCAGCTCTTCCTTCAGGGTATCATTCCTCTTGGCACATTGGCTTCTTTAAATCCCTTCAGGTTTTCACTTTTCTGCATTATAGGAGGTCAAATGCCAAAAATTGGTTTGTGAGCTGCATTTCCAAGCCCATGGTTTGATGTGGCAGTGGCCAATAGGACCACGCTTGAATTCGACTGGTGACTCTGACACCTGCTTGTTGCCTTTGTTGAGTTGTTTGTTTGTTCACACAGAAAAGATATAAGTATATATATAATGAGTTCTTCAAAAATGTGTGGCTGTGTAGATAGGTTATCTTATCTGTACTATTTTTTTTTTTTCTTAAAAGGAATTCACTAGGTAGGTAGACAGATTTCAAAGCAGGAAAAAAGAAACCTAAAAACTGTGGTAATTTGTAGCTCAATTCTATACTCTTAAGATGACAGTCTTTTCCTAATGCAGAACAAGAATGGGATTTTTTTTCTCCAGATATACCTCACTGAGTAGAGCTCTGAGATAAAGAGATTTACTTTTATGGGGTGTCAAAGACACATTCTAGCTTCACTAATGGTCCCATAGTACTTTAGCAAGACATTAAAAGCACAGTTGTAGTCAGAAACTGCTTTGCCTTTTATCATCTTAGTTATTGTATTTTTAAGATACACAACTGCTTAGCTCTGCTAGTCTCCTTAAAGACAAGGAAAGAATATAAAAAATAATAATATAAAAATACTGCTGCATGAAAATACATAATGAAGGCAAAAATCAGAAATGCTAAAAATTAAAGTATACCTAGAGACCAGTCCTACACAAAATAAGAGTGCACAGTTATTTCTCAGAAAACTATTTTGAAAGCATATTTCATTAATGGACATTTTAAAGGATTTGAAAGTTGTTAAAGATCATGGGTAATGATCACAGTTGGAATTACTTGTGCATTTGGAAGCAATTTGTCTATGTCCTAAAATAGTTTCAATTATCTCTAAAAATTGTTTTTTTTTTAATTTCACCAATTTTACACATTCATAGATGTGTGAGGTAAAACTTAAAAAAAAAAAAAAGAATAGTTCAACCCCCCCCCCGCCCTTCTATATTATTGCCTTCTATATTTTCTATTAATGAAATTTATTATAGGCAAAACATTGGGTAATATTAGGCTTAAAAATTCTAATCTTAAAGTTAGAAGACAATATAGATTTACAAGATCAAGTACTAAATAAATGGCATATAAATCTGGTATTGAAGTGATATAATTTCAAAATTTTAGTATTGATTTAGAGAAGTTGATTTGAACTCCTTTGCACAAATACTTATATGTATTTAAGTATTATTTACACTTATTTGACATTCTGATATTAATTTTTACAAATCTTAAGAAACATTTAGAAATTCCACTTTTTTTTTAATTAAACCAGTGCAAGATTATCACAATGAGAATGCTGAAATAAATAGGATAAATAATAAAAAGTAATTTTGTGCTTTTGCCTCTGCTATTACTTTTCTGAAGGCAGTTTTCTATAATGTGGCAAACTCAACGTAACTTGATAAAGAATGTAGGCACATACATAAAAAGCAAGGCAAAAATATCCCATGACTGCTTATAAAATTTAGAGGTGGTAAGGTTTTGGAAAACACCTTAGAAGTCTAAAATTAATTCTTTCTGTATTCTCCTTAAGCCCAGAAAAATTTCAGTCCTTCTTATGAAATGATTTTTTTGCATTCTTTATGTAAGAGGCACTTTTTCAGTTTATTGTTAAGGGGAAATGACAACTAAACAGTTTTACTGCTTCAGAAACTTTCAGCCACTTGATAGTATTACACATAAAAACTCTGCAGAGAGAAAATACTTATATGTCATACAACTGGCATTAATAGTACTGGTACTAGTAGTAGCAACCAGTTTAATTCCCAAGATAGATCACATTACCATTTATTCCTCCAGCCCAGATATACAGGCTAAGCCTAAGTCTGACAAATCAAATAGTCTGTAATTTAATAAGGACTTCCGGACCAAACCCATTAGGATTGTTAAAAATGGAAATGTCTCACAACCTTGCTGTGACATTGCAATGACTGAAGCAGCTACAAATCACTGCAATCAAACATTTTAGGTGCCTTTTTCTTCTGTCATTGAATTTCCAACTATCTAATTTCAGTGGATGGGACCTGCTGTAGCCACGTCAAGAGATTTTGAATAATGTCCAAATGGTATAATTTAAATGTCAAGAAGTAGGATATTCACAACTAATGCTACTGTTCCCCCAGACTTTTGCAGCAAATCTCTTATGATAAATACATGACATTCTTCAAAAACCATTGAGGTAAAGAATAGGATCATGTAGTTTCCAAGTTTCTGAGATCTGGGTATATATGTTAAGTAGGAAACTGCATTCTTCTGAAAACTTTCTCAATGTATGTGAAAAAGTGCATTAATGCTTTCCCTTTTTAATTTAAGAAAGAAAATTGTTTTCTCTAATCTGTAGGTTTGGAGAGCAGATTATTGGCTCAGAGAATTAATTGGCACTTTAAAATGAAAATAAACTAATATAAAAATAATATCAATAAGAAATATATGAAGAGTAAGGGATCATCTGCTTCATCTTGCAAGAAAAAAGACTTTCTACTTCTGACAGGGTCTCCAATTATGCAAGTGTATTATTTTTATGAAAAGACATTGCTTTTTGAAAGGTGCCAGCAGTGGCAGGATAATCACCTTAAGAGCGTTCCATTTTAAGTTTGGGAGTACACAAGAAAATCTAATGTTCATTTTTTTTACATAATTTGTAACTATAGCTAGGAGATCTATTTTCAGAGAACAGGTTTGACAGCCATTTCCCTTATTGTTATCTGCAGTTTGGTGCATCCACTTTTATTTATAGTTACTAGTCATCATTTTTGGAAGAGCATTGAATATCATTACATTACTGGGAACATACTGCCTTAATTTTGCTTTTATCAAATGAACTAAATACTTTCTTAGTGTTATTTTGTGCAGAACAATAGCCAGAAATAAACCTGAAAACAAAAATTTCATTCATGGGAACTGAAACAAGAATAGCAGGATTTGGGTAGAGATTTAAGACAGCTGAAATAACACAAGAGAATCAAGGCAAATTTCTCCNCTTGGCTGGCAGGAGAGAGGAGAGGGACTCCCTTCCGGGTTGTTTCCTCCTCGATTTGTGTCCAAACCGGCACAAAAGTCCACTGTGATCATTCTTCCTAATCAGAGACTAGGAAATATTGATGTAAATTCTTAATCACTGGTGACCTTTCATCCATTTCTGGCAACAAGATGCATCAAAGAATAAAAAATACAGCAGTAGCTGAAACACAGATAACGTGATGTAAAAATACAGGCAGAGTGTGCAGTTAAACACAAATGAACGAGTCTGTCTGCAGGACTGAGTAGCCAACAGGATGATCCCACTGCTGCTGCTGCACTGCAACACCTTCTGTGCCATGCTGCTGTTTTGGGCTAGTGTTGAAGGTGGGCACTTACTCTACAGCCTTGGAACAACTGGGCTACAACAATGGGCTTGGAACAATTCAAGAGAATGACCAAATCCTTACATTCTGAAAGAGGGCCAAAATGAGACACATTTATGTTCATAAGTACCCACGCACAACACCATTTTAAACAAAACTAATTGCTTGTTGTGAAGTAGGATTAGGTCTAGCACGAGATGAGAGGCCAAGGACATGTATCTCACATTTAAGTGTCTGATATAACTGCAAGCAGGCACTGCAGTCCTGCCAGGCAACAGTCTTGGGGGCTCTCAGGAATTTTTGTGAAGTTAAAAGATCAGGGTTTCCTACTATATGGGGAAAAAAGCATCTTAAACTTATGAGGCAGTGACAAAGAGAGAATGAAAGAGTCCTCTATCAACACCGACTTGCCTGCCAGTTCAGAGAGGAAACTGAGCATATAGATTTTTTGTCCAGGAAAGAGATGGCCTAAGAAATACCATCCTTTCTTTTTTCCCATTCTCCTCTTTTTCAGCCATACTCAGACCTTCACTCTCCTCCTTATGTCATTCTCACAAAACTATATTATTTCAGGGAACTGTAAAACAAAGCACTTAGCTGATCAAAATAAGTATATTTGGATTCTTCTTCTTGTTGTTGTTGATGTTTTTAAGCAGGAATAATTTAAATTACACTTTATATCACAGTCCTTGAAATGCTGTATTAGTACAACATACACAGCAATACAGTGACCAACAGCAGTTGAGAGAAGCAATGATGGAACAAGTTGCCAAGAGATGGATGTTCCATCTCTGAAAACATTGCAGGCCAGTTTGGATGGAGCTTTAGACAACCCAATCTAGTTGATGGTGTCCCTTCCCAGCACAGAAAGGTTGGACTAAATGACCTCTAAAGGTCCCTTTCAACACAAACCATTCTGTAATTCTATAGTAAAAAGCAGAATGGGGGGTGGGGGGCAGGAAATTTTCAAGCTATCTTCATTGCTGAAGGTTAAAATGCTCCATTTTACTGCTTTCTATGCACACAGAAATAAAGAGGTAATGTTTTAATAGCTTCCAACATGGAACATATGCAGATGACTCTCAAGTACCCATGAATAGCTGAGTATCAAAACTTTGAACTAATTGACCCAAATGAAGTAAACTGCAGCAAACAAACATCAGTGTTGAAATGCATTATGTTTTAATTTTTGTACCAAATGGGGTATACTTTGAGATTCCTTTTTCTTAATACTTGATACTGCACATAATATCACATATTTTGGAGTAGGTTCCCAAAGCTAATCTCTTTACTAGGAGAAATTATTAAGAAAAAATATGACATGCTTCTAAAAATTAATTTTAATTTACCTCCAATTAGTTTTTCTCTGGAAAAATTATCATCATGTGAAATAATTGTAGTATGTTGGCATATAACCATGTGTTTAACTGCAAATTTCATAAACATAAATCATATTATCCACTATCAAATTGGACAAATTTTCTTTCTGTGAAACACGGTGTTTACATGAATCGAAAAAATTGTATATGAATAGTTTTGTCTTAACAGAATTTCACTGTACAATCAAATTGAGCTTATGAAATGAAAAATAAATACTTTAAAATAGATGCTGTGTTCATAGAGCAATTTAATAATTTTTCACAGTCATTCATGTAACCTGCCTAGGCAAATATTTTTTTAATATAAATATATATTTTAAAAATTCATACAGAGAACTACAACATTGATGCAAAATATTACAGGAAAGAATCTCTACATTTAATGGTAGTTATATGCAAGACAGTAGAAGAAAAGTCTGGTACAAGTAGTTATCACTAAATTTTTCCTGTCAAAATCCTGGGCTGTCTAGCACTAGTGCATTAATAATTTCTGGTATGCAAGTGTAAGAAATAAAAGTGTGTATGAGCAACGCAATGGGTGTAGACAACTAATGCCATGGCCACCAGCCTGTCCACAACTTCCCTGTAGTGCCTCCATACAGAAAGTAAATGATGTGGGGGACCAAAGCTAACATCCCACTTCTAGTTACAGATGATGCTTCACTCTCAAAGGAGCCCTTTCCAAGGTACAAGCATTTGGGCCATGAAGGGTGCAAAACACACGAAAGTTCAATGTTTCATTATTTGCTTTTTGTTTCATCAATCATTGCCTTTGAAAAAACAGCACTGGTAAAACCTAATGTTCTTTAGAGAAAAAGAAAAGCTTTTGCTGTGGCCCAAACAAATATGCTGTCTATCATCGTTATTACATCCACTAGGAAGCCAGGCACTAGGATAGATTGTTCTGTAACATGTTTACTTTGATTAAATATAATTTAAACAAAGAAATACTTAAAAGGTGATGGATGGAGCCACATCTATTATAAATAAATAGTTCATCAGTTTATAATAATATCTAATGAAGTGATGAAATGTTCTTACCATGAGTGGCTGGTCCTTTTTATTCTGAAATAAACCATAGTACTTGTACTCGGGTTTTCCATATATGTATTTAAGTCTGAAAGCACAGAAGGCAGTAATAGATGGGGCAGCAATCTCATGCTTTTTGACTTACCATCTCAGTGCTCTGCAGTTTGCCTTATTTATGATTTTTTAAGTACAGAAGTTCATTCATAAGATTTTTGAGTCACCCTTCAATTCCAAAGTGTGCTCCTGAGTGAAATTTGCACACGCTCCTCTAGGAGCGAGCCTCAGTTTGCAGATTCCACATGAGACTAATAGGAAACACTTAGCAATGGATCTATTCTTTGTATTTATATTATTCAGAACTGCATAGATGATTTAGCAGAACATCTGTAGTTTCACTAAAGCACAGAACTCATTTAGATAGCAAAATTTTCAGTTATTCATCACAGTCACAGTGTTGGATTCATCATGTGCACTCTGTGTACTGCTGCAGTTTCAAACCACAAATTTATGAGGGGAATGGAACAACTCTCCTGTAAGGAACAGCTAGGAGAGTTGGAGTTGCTCAGCTTGGAGAAGAGAGGGCTCCCAGGAGACCTTTTCATGGCCTTCAACACCTTGAAGGGACTTACAGTAAAGATGGGGACAGACTTTTTAGTTATGCCTGTGGCAGTAGGACAAGAGACATTTATTTTAAACTGAAAAAGGGTAGATTCAGACTAGATATTAGGAAGAATTTTTTTACTATGAGAGTGGTAAAACACTAGAACAAGTTGTCAAGAGAGGTTGCAGATGTTCCATCCCTGGAAAAAATTCCTTTGGACTTTTTTTTAAAACAAGAGTAATTTGAATGATATTTTATAGCACAAAGCCCCAAACAGTTGTACTAGTACAACATACACAGCAATATCACTGAACAGAAGTAAAGAAACTATGGCTGCTCAGAGAGGTGGCAGATGCCCCACCCCTGAAAACATTCCAGGTCAGGTGGAACAGGACATCTTTTTGAAGATGTCCCTGCTTATTGCAACGGGTTGGACTAGATGAACTTTAAAGGTAATTTCCAACCCAAATTACTCTGTGATTCTATGAAGTTCTGATGAAATCAGTAGGAGATGTGGCAGGACTTCGTTTATGTCTCTCAATCTACATGTTGTGCTGTGAAAATTTTATTTAAGAAGAATTTGAGTAATTTTTTTTAATAGAGAATGACATCTAGTAGTTACAGGAAGAAAACTAGAGAAAAACACTTTGGAAGAAACAATAACAATGTGTACATTGCAGATTGGGAGAGGAAGGCAGAGAGAGAGGGAGAAGTGCAAATTTCCAAAACCTTCCACTCACCCAAACAGCCTAATATGTATCTCACCTCCTGACACCTTTGCTGAGCAACGCACAGTCAACCCTGCCAGGAATTAATTGAACCCACATTTTCTGCCTTTGAAGCCAGCACACTAAATGCTACATAAAGAGTGGAAATCTAAAAACTAATAACTACAATTATACTGAATGCCCATGACCTGAGTTTTATCAAAAGATTAAGCTCACTTAGAGAACATGGTGTCAGCTTTAGGGTCCTTGTCAGCTTCAGCTGGAAAATTATCATGGAGCTAAGGCAGCACATTGGGTCAGCCCTGGATGAATGGAAAATTACAGGTGTAGGCTTCCAGGGAACCATGGAGCTGAACTAAACCCTGCCTAAGGCATGCTGGACCCTCCAGTTTTACTCTGCAACTTACTGAGGCCTTCACAAGTCTTTTTCAGCTTTATATGGTTGATGTCATCTTAACATTCTTAGGCCTCTATCACTGGCATGTGATGGCTTAAGAAAAACTGCCAGTTGTGTATATATTTTCAATTAATCTCTGAATTCTTTAATCTCTGAATTACTTTCAAGACTTAGCAGAAAAGAACTGGGCAAACCAGTCATTCTCCCCTCTCATAAAGAAAAGGCACAGAGATTCCCTGAGATTTTTGTCACATGTTCAGTGGAAGCCAAAGGGTATTCAAGTGTAGACTTCCTAAAATTGGTACGACTAAGACAGACCCACTTACCTCATGTCAGCAACAGTTCTGAGACTTATCCAGCATTGGGCCAAGAATGTGTTTAGTCACTGGAACCCCTTCAGGACTTTTCTTTGCAGGTCTCTACATTTCTTCTCTTTATTTCACCTCCAAGAGCACGTATGGTGTGAAACCTGGAGGAAAGACAGGAAAGACCATTATTTCTGGGCAGAGAAAAGAGAAGCAAGAAACTAGAAAAGGGTCCTAAAAGCTCACTGACTGTGAGTAAAGCATTTACTAAAGCAATTTTCAGCAGCTATACATACTTTATTCCTTGAGCTCATAGATAACTGTTGACTGAAAATTAATTCAAAAGGAATTTATTTATATGATGAAGTCTATATGTCTATAGCATTCTCAAGAGAAAAAAACCTAGCATCCACTGTAAAAAACACACTAATGCCCTCCTTTAAATGAATCATTAAGCTATTTCAGCACATCATTTTCAACTTGGATGCAAGAAAACTGGCCTTCATTGTAATCATCCTACTAATTGAAATGACTTTATTAATGGAGATTTTTGTACACTTATAAATGACATTAAGTACCAATTTTCCTAGGTGTTGCTGACAATGTTCAATGTGAATTAGGTTTTTGGAAGAATATTTCCTGAAAGTGTGTAAACATAGACAGTATAAAATCTACCAAAGTGATTCTTACACTTTTCGAATTAGCAGCACATTTTCCCTTGTCTATCTTTTCTATCCTCCAAGTTCAAGGGTTGTCCAAAAATTAGGCGTGTTCATGTTAACTTTTATATTCATGTCCTACTTGTAAGAAACGAAATGTCACCAGCAGTTTAAAGTAGATATCAACTCTATTGCTAAAGCAAACATTGTGACTGCTGGCTACAGGCACAGTTACTGCCTCAGTGCATACTCCTATGTGGGTGCTCCCATAAGGCAGGCCCAAATGCCTCACTTGGAAGCTTCACACATGCAAAAAGATGTGGTATTTGACGCACATTTCTTGAGCATGTAGTATCTGGCTTGTGTGCAATCATCCTCATGTACCCACAGAGACTCACACACTCGGATACTTGTTCCTCTTCTTGTTCTACAGAATCTGTGGATCATCCCTGCCTTGGAATCATACATATAGCTTGTAGGTGTTGGAGAATATGCATGGAATAGCTCATATCTTGAAGGTAAAATAACATTTTTTTTTTAAAGTGATATATTTTTGAAAATCTCACACTATCAGAAATTATACCAGAGACTTTAACTTCTGCAGATGTTGTGGGCGATTGATAAGAAAACTGGTTTCTGTCTTCATATTGTGATCTTCTGAGTTAAAGAAGCATTTCTATGATTCAGCTGCATAGAGACAGAGATTTCCATCTCCAGAAACGCTCTTCCCTCTCCATATGTAAATAACACCTTGTAATAACTACAAATAATTCAATATATGTGGCAGATTCCGTTCATGCAGGTCTTGGTACCCTGTGATACTGTAACAACACAGGTTGCACAAACCCTTTCAGGCCAGAACCTGGCACTATGGTTTAACAGATCTTTAATCTTTATAAGCATAATAGTTACAGACAAGTAGGAACTGAGGTACACATGAGTAAGCCAATGAATTTATAGCTGTTTCACAGATTGTCAAGAGGTAATGATTTGTCAATCTTTCTGTCTCTCACTAGAAATATTACAATAGTTTGTTAGCAACAAGTGTAGCTGGGAGAGTATTTTTAGAGAAAGTGTTACTGTAGTTTGACTGTATTATAGATAGAGAACCTAGCTCTGCACTTGTGTGTGCACTAAATTCAAATGCAATAAGCTAAAACCCAAAGCAGCTTAGTGGGTATTAGAGAATGACCTGAGGATGAGTTGGCAGTAAAATAAAGACAACAATATACCCAGATCGGGTAAACTGGAGATTCTTTCAAGTCTTCTAGCACAGAGACAGAAAAGAAATGGTGAGAGATACAATAACCCCATCATTTTTAAATGGGCACAGTCTCAGTTCAGTCAGAATTTCTTGTGGTCTTGTTGAGTACTTGTGAGTAATTTTCTCAGATGAAGCATTTTTTTTTTACCACTACTCTTTAAATTCTGACTACATCTCCCACAACATTTATTTCACAGCTGAAGGAGTCTGCATGATTACAGACTTTCATATTTCAGGAACTACAATTGTCATGAATATCTACCCTGACAGCCAAAGCCTGTCCTTATGTCGAAAGAAATCATGATTTTTTCTAAAGCATCCTTTTCAAATCATCTTCACCAAAGTCATGAAAAATATTTTTCAAAGATGTAGCAGGATACAACACACTTATAAAGAAAACTCACATCTTCATGTTTTAAGGCAGATTATAGATGATGGCTATAACATTAGTAGTGTTGAAAGTATTAAACATAGAGTTTTTATAGAAATAACAAAGGTTGACCTATGTATTCTTTGATAAAAATATAATATACCAACAGAATGTAGGCAGATATAAATTGAGATAATTTACAACAAATGTTAACCCTTGTATAGATGAGGCATTATCCAGAATACCAATCCATTTGCCTAGCATGTACATACCTACATTGATTCAGTCACACTCCAAGGATGTAGATTTTGTTTCTAAGTCATCCCACGACTGCATTGGCTCATTATTCGGTAGTGATTGCACTACCTCATTTATTAGTTCCAAATGCTGTGTTCAGCACTGTCAGTTCTATTTGGATCTTACCTACAACAGAGAACCACAACACTGTTTTCTGAATGGGCTTCCAGGGAAAAAAGTCAGATTTTCTCAGATTGCCAGAATGCTTTCCTTTATACTGATGACTACTTGCAATGATATTTTAACGTGAACTTTTTGCATCTCAAAGTTAAATAATAAAGGGAAAAACCATATGGAGTATTATTGAGATGAAGAGCTAAATGAACACTTTAGATTATTAAAATTGCTCTTTATATTTTTAGATTTATATATAAATATATATTTAGGTCTGGCATTAGAAAGCATCCTCTGAGCTGAGCTAAGCTGCAGTCATACTGTCCTGCTGTTTCTTACCCAGTCTACACACTGAGTTCATGAGAAAGGGCAGTCATCAGGGTTCTCCCAGCAGGGCTGCAGCTCCCTGGGCTGTGAGCCTGTCTCCAGCTGTTGAGACAGCAGCACTGAACCCAGTTCATGGTAAGTCTGTCTGTGCCCTCCAGTACCACGTAGCCTTACCTGAACCAGATTTAGGGTCATTGCCTGGGTGAGAGTTACAGTCCAGCCATGGCAACATGAAGCTCAAGACAACTGTGATGGCAGCATAGTCAAGGGAGGTAAATTATCCACGCAGAGGTGTTATATTGCAGTGAGATTTGTTTCTCACTTTCTTAGAATGCATTTTCTAATCTTCCTACTATGATTTATATTTTCTGATGTAAGTTGTAAAGAGTAAAAGCATGAGAAGAATGAGTATCTGTGAAAAAAAAAAAGATAGAATGAGCAACATCCTCTGAAAAGTAACTTGGGAGAGAGATTTGTAAGTCAGCCATTTTATACATTGAGGAAGACACATTTCTATACTAGATTGAATGGGGTATAAGAAATTACATGTCAGTTTTGTCACGAGACTCTCCTATGCCCACAAAATATAATTTTTGATGTATGGAAATGAAATCTTTACGTGGTTGTATAACATAGCTCAGACTGACAGGCTGACATAGTCCTGGAGAGAAAGCCATGGCTGTCAGAGGATGAGGGAGAGCCTTCCCATTTATAGAGCCACAACTAGCCCTGCTACAGCTAAGTAAAGGTTAGTTTCTCATGCTGTACATAAAGCATCATCTGTCACTCAGTTTTGACAGTATTGGGCTTCTCTACAGCACAGCACAGCTTCAAATCTTTTGCTGCACAGGATAGTAGAAAATTCAATGTGATAAATAAAATATTATAATAGAAGTTACCTCATTTTGCCTTTCCATGGTCCATCTGTCCTGCACCTGGTTGGAGTAGTTAGGAGCTGTCTTTGGCATGAACACCGTGTGTTCTTTACTGAACTAAAAGTAAGTATTTCTGTAAACAAAACATAAATGCTTACATTAGAAAGATCCTTTCATTAATACAGTCTTTCATCTCCAAAATTTTACCATCATTCTCTTTTGATTCAGCAGACATATTCCAACTACTAACAGGATTGATAAAACCATTTGCAGTTGGAACTTTCCTTGAGAAAATCATAACCAGGCAATATGAAAATTAAGAAGTTACTTTTCAGTGATGCAAAAATTTGATAAATTGAACTTTCAGTGTAGACTTGGAAGACCAAATTCCTGACAACATGGGAAATGAGATAAGTGTTCTCCTTCTCTAAGCATCTCAAGTATTTATGTATTTCATTTCCTACAGAAAAGCTGAATCATTGAGTTAAAGAACATTCAGAAATCTGTTCTTCATCTCCTCTCTGATGCTTTTCAAGGTATAAATAGATGCCAAAATTAAAAAGTGCTAATTCACCTGAGAAAGTAAATCTGGTTTCAAATTCCTCCTTCGTACAACCATTACATTTTACACATTTTTACAATATTACTTGGGAACTGAAATGAGGGTTTCCAACACTCAAGTGAATTCCCTGATTAGCAGATTAAAAAGTCTGGTCCCATGAATCTTTAGTTATTCATATGTAAATAAAAGGCAGTTTGGGAAGTTGAGACTTTGCCCCATGTCTCACCCTAATCACACCAAAGTACTGTGACTTCAGTAAACTACTGAAATTATGGCTACAGACTTAATTCTTCAGACGTGTGAGATAATTAATCTAGCATCATCTTTCCTAGGTTAGTAAGGACTTTGAGGAAAAACACACAAACAGGTAATCCTTCCTGCACTGCTCTGTGAAAAAGAAACAACCTGATGTCAACCATGCTGTCTCCTTCATAAGTTTAAAGGACATTCTTAGTACATGGGTTTTTCTACAGCTTGCTTATTGAAAAGAGGGAATATTTTCAGAGTTTGCCACTTGGCTTTAAGGTTATTAGTAATGATACCATGCTAGTGTCCAACAAACTGGTCTCCAAGGAATAAAAAAAACAAACAAGTGGTTTGTTTGGTGGTATCTTCATTTCTTTTTCCCTCAGAGATTCCTAAGTAGTGAAATTAGAATACTAATTTTTTAAAAACTTTTAATGTTTATATAATATTGAGAAAAGATTCCATAATTTCTCTGGTTTTTTTTAATAATGGTTCAACAGTTCCAATCATCTGGCAGGATATTAATTTTACTGCAGGAAAATAGCTAGTGCACAGGTTTATTTCTGGTTATTCTGGCTTTTTTTAGAGTATCTTCCTTAATAGCTTATGACCAGCAATTGAATTATAAAAGCAGTTTTAGGTAGGTGGGCAGATGGTAAATGGATCTTTCACAAATGTTACAGAGTCCTTAATGAATAAAATAAGTACATAAATACACATAATGTTTGATGTTATTTCCTATTGTATCAGATTTAATAGAATATTAATTATTTCTAAAGCAAATTCTAGGTGATACTTTTTTCAAATAAGTAGGGAATCATCACAAGTGTATTAAATAAGAAACAATAATAATTTAATAGATATGTGGTCACAATTTACAAATGCAGTCATATTTCATAATTGAGTCAAGGTGAAAATTCTTTTACCACAGACTCATAAAATAGGACAGATATGTAAGTAAAACAGGCATAGCTCTGGCTTACAAAAGATATTATGACTATTTTATAGTGGTTTTATTCACTAATGGATTTTGTTATTTGTTAAATGACAAGTTGTTTTTATTCCAAGGGAAAAAAGTCCCTAAAATCCATAAAAATATAAGGGAATGTTTCCAATATTTCCATTTAAAAATATAAACACAAAGAGTGTTTAAACCCAAACATTCAAAAGCGTAGACCAAGTCTTATGTTTCAGAGAGGGAGGTAATTGTATGTAGTTGTTTTGATTAAAGACTTATTAAGTACTCCTATGTCTGATAGTAATGGAATCTCAAATTCACATCTATATAGATATATTTTGATTGAAGTGCTTCTTCTGTATACATACACACACAATCAAAATCCTTTTTCAGTGTTTTCTCTATTAAAGAAAATATCCTCATTTAGTTTTAAATTGCTTCTGGATTAGGTTTAGCATATTTTAAAGGAATGCTTTCAGCTCCACATTTGCCTGAAAACTACCATAAATACTGTTCTGTTTTTACTAACTAGTTTGTTTCATACATCATAAAATGATTGCAGAAACAGTATTTGTCCTGTTGGTTCATAAATTTTTTTGAACATGACCTTTGCTTAGTGATTTTGTTAAACTATCCAAAAATGTATGCATTACTCTAGTGCATACTCTATTGCCTTCTGGATACTTTGCTTGCATTAATGTCCCATTGCCCTAAAGTATTGCCATCACTATCATGTAGGTTGGTTTTGAAAAAATTCAGATTTGTCAAAGCATTTAACACAATTTTTCCTGGGAGCTGCACTTCTGAACCATGTTAACATTGTGAGAAATCTCAGCTCAAGGAAGATGGGTAGATTTGAGTGTATGGTTCTTGTTTTTTATTCACATTCCCAAGACAGAAAGGCAAAATCAAAGCCAGAGTAAAATATAGCAAACCCACTTAACCAACTTAAAAATTAATTTCGGTGGGATTAAAAATTAGAACATGCTACTTAAAACATATTCTTAAACAAAGCTGATAAAAATTCCAGACCCCTTTGGAGTTAAGTNCAAGAACTTCTAAAGGTAATAGCAATGCTTGATTCCCACAAAATCCCATCCATTCTTGTGGAAGAATGAGCTGCTGGGTCCACCCAATAAAAAAAAAGAGGAGAAGGGGGCAGGTTCAACAATTCAGTAAATTGATACCTCTCAAAATGTCACAGGGACCTGTATCCCTGAAACCCACACCAGTGCTCCATTATGGGGGTTAGGGGAGATGGGCAGAGGCTGCTGGGCCTCCAGCTGACACAGACACTGTGACTGCGCAGCATCCTCTTTGGAAATTTTCAAAGCTGTAGAAAGAGGACCCCTGAACCACCCAACTGTGAATTCAACATTATCTCTGCGAGAGGCAGAACAACCTAACTTTTTAATGCTGAAACCTCTGGCTTCCTCTGTGTAGGTGGTAAATCACCTCCATAACTGTAACTCTTTCTGCACCTGGGGAAAAACTCAGCTTCATGCTTCAGGGAGACTGGGACTAAGTTTTTGAGTACTTCTGTTCCTAAAAAAGTTCAGAAAAGAAAGACAATTGCCAACTTTTCCTTTGCCCTACAAAATCCCTACTAATGCTTACATGGGCCAATTTGCAGAAAAGGCAGAGTGCAGAGCTGTTTGGTCCTTTCTTGGTTATTTGAGTGTTTAAATAACAGGCAAGACAGTGCCCATGCACCATTCTACCTTTGCACTCTTCTTTCATAGACAGGTTCCAAGGCAAAACACTCATCATCTCCTATTCCAAACCAGTTTTATCTTTGCAGCTACAAATATATACAGGTATGTGACTGTATTTTGTGTCAGAGAAATCCTGCCTACTCACACAGCATGGTATTCATTTTTACTCATCTACTAAGGTACTATGGCTCGGTGTTAATTAATTAATTTAGTGGCTAAAGGATTCATCTTTTTGATAGTTAGCAGAGAACTTGGATCAAAGGAATTTTCTCATTTTTTTAATTGGAATCTATAAACCTGTCAGATTTGACTCAAGTACATGGTACATGGCATTTCTGCAAAAAAGAAGTCTTTGTGACTATGTCCATCTCATTGCATGTATTGCTTAATACCTAAGCTTAACTTGAGTATACTTTTCTCCTTACTTTTCAAAGTCCAAGCAAACATCAATGATGTATTTAAACACTGTGATGAGGAAGGCACAGGCTGCAATCTTGATTATTTATGTTAGCTAATTGTGGTCATATATGAGCTTTTCTGGAATATATCCTTAAATTCCCAACCCTCAGAATAAACCAAACAGGTGACTTCTATCAGCAGCTGTCTCTTGTTTCACTTCAAAGTAACAAGTAATTCAGAGGGTGAGGAAAAGGCCAAAATTTATTTTTCTCAATATAAAACTCCCATTTCTATCAGTATAAAAGAAAAAGTTAATGAAATGCCACCTTGTTACATATTCTGTCTGCTACCAATATTTTCTTAAAATACCCATAAATCTGTTTATAGTGCATTCTGCTATCAGCCACAAGTATATGTCCTGTGAGCCACTGAAGTAATTTAGGAAATATCCTGAATCACAGGTTTACAGAGCACAGAGAACATACCTATCAGACTGTAACAAAAAAAAATGAAACTGTTTTGAAACTTTACCATCAAGAAGTCAGTTGACTCTATTTTATGGGAGGAAATAGGAGCTTTCTCAATATTCTTGTTACCCAGTCTCACATATCTGTGATACATTGGGTGGCATTCTTGTTATGAAACTCCCTCAGACAAGCTATATTGCAGCAGTAAATTCTAGATCCAGCCCACAACGTTGGAAAACATTCCCGAACAGATGGTTTCATTCAATAAAACATCAAAGTACCATAGTAAATAATGCTGTGGAATTTTTTTGCCAGTCATTTTGCAGTGCCACATTAAACATTTCCAGAGGCAGCTGAAAGTGGAAGGGACAGAAACATTTGGCAGAGAACAGAGTGCCATAGGGCTGTTTGACTGGTGATGGGGTGACAAGAAAAAGAAATGAATATCTGAGTGGCACTTCTTGGGATGGTTTTTGACTTGTAAAGAGCAGAGAGTGCAGGGCAGTTAGAGGTCATCTGCTCTTTCCCTTCCTCTTCCCCACTGCAAAGAATTTTGGTGTCTCATGCTTGTTTCCTCTGTTGACTTCTTTCTCTCTGAGTTTGGGAAAGAGAAACTTTATGTGATGTTTGCTTGAATGTCTCCTCTTTATTGAGCCAGCATGTTCTACTGCCTGCAGGCATTAGAAGAACAAATTTTCCTCCAAAATCAGTCACATTCTTGCAGATCTGAATCGAATATCACCAAAGTGGAGAGTGATTGTGGAATTAGATGCCCTTGTCCATATATCTTGGGCTTCATACACTGAAAGTAGACTAGCTATCAGTACTTTGAAAATAGACCTATCTAAGGACAAAGATAGCAAATAGAATAGAATTATCCAGGCAGTCAGGCAAGCAATCCACAGGGTTCAGTGTCCTGCCAGTAAAGTCAAAGGGCATGAAGCAATACATGGCAGTAAGCCTCAGGAAAAAAAAAAAAAAAAAAGTCAGTGCTTGGTTTGTAGTATACTGCTATTGAAAGAAAAGAATGGATGTTTTACCTCTGAAAGTGCATTTTAGGAAGGACCACAGTTTTCAGATAATTCTGTGAATTAAAGATTAGGATGTAGCTCTACAAGAAAATATCTCCTTCTCTTTATATTCTAGCAATGGGCATAGTACTGCACAGATTAAACATGCAAGCAATTTAGCAGTTGTAGGACTGGAAGCATAAAACCAAAATCAGCTAAGGCAAAACACAGTAGCACTGCCTTGGAATTTTCTGAAGAAGATTTGAAATGTAAAGCTCCTTCCTATTAACATAAACCTGAAGGCAGTTTTCTTTTCTTCCCTCTGTTCTTTGTCTCAAGGAACAGAAAAAAAATTGTAATCAGTTGCCAACATAAACTAGCCCTACATTCAAACTTCTATCTTCTGTTGTATCCATCAGACATTTCTTTCACTGTCATGTCCAAAAGATACAATTCAGCTGCAGCCAGAGTGACAGCAGTCCCACCTCTGCCTGGCTCCCAGTGGCTCCTGCACTGGATGTGAATTCTCATTATGTAACACACTCAAACATGGGCCAAACAACTGCTTTTTACAGAACAGCCTGTGTGTGAGTCAAGAAGAAAGGCAAACCCAGGTCAAAAGCAGACAGTGCATGTCATTGTGCCCCATGCCCAGATCCCCAAGGATCCGGACACCGGCAGGCCTGGGAGCTGGAGCTCCTCAGCCATGCAGTTTGCCTGCTTTCCCTCTCATCACAGTTCCAGTGGGCTAAAGACACAGAACTGTGATAAGAAGAGAGCAGGCAAATGAAAGAGAAGCATAAAATGATGCAAACAAATTTTTAAGTATTCTGGCTGTATCTCTCTTGGAAAAAAAAAAAAGAAGAGAGAGAATTAGGTATAAACAGGACTTTTTTCTTCTTTATTCATGACACATTTTAATGAGATTTGAAATGAGCACAGGAAGACAGAGCAAGATAACAAGGTTATCTTCAACTCTGAATCTTCACACTATTTATGATGCTAAATTTGCAGGCTATGCTGCTCACTTACATTTCCATAAAGTAGCATAATAAAAGGAAAAGAACAACTAGATGGTAGCAATTTTTCTTCTGAACTGTCCTTTCTGAAAAAAAAAATATATACAGTCCTCTGGGTTTTGATATTCTTTTTACCTCTGCAGAATAATGTCCCTTTTGTATTTTATTCCTTCTTTGTGCAGAGATAAAGAGAATATATGTACATTCAGACTGCTACTCCCCTAAGTGATATGACTCATTCACACAAGCATCTGTACCCCTTAAGGGACTGTCAGTACCTTTTCCTCTTAACTCATTAATTTTACTTTTCTGTTATACTGAAGAACTGCTAATAAAGTAACTTTTCTCAATTGATATTCAATCTCTTCTGTGCCCCTGCAGGCACCTCTTCCTTTCAGACTGAAAGTACAATGTGTTGAACTCTCCCCACAGATGCCATGATGGAGGTATATATCTTCTAATATTCACTCCATCTTCTTGAAATATCATCTGTTTTGCAGATTGAAAATTGGGAATAATGGTAGGCAGGAGGGTCTGCAACAGTAAGAAGTTTCAAATGCTTCCTACTACCATCCAACTTACACCTGAGTGTGCCAGAGTACAGCTACAAACTGGCTAGCTATTTTCTAAAGAAATCTTTCCTTAAAGCTCTCAGCTGTAGTTACTACGTAAAATCTCATGGCTTCATTTGAATTTAGATACCTTTCCTCTTGTCGTGGGATGAT
>VZRX01005408.1:0-28334 GCA_013398075.1 Notiomystis cincta | reverse complement strand
GGGGGAAAAAAGAGGCAGTTTTGTTGCCATTCTTGTTACACTTAGTGATCAATTCAATCTTAAAAACACAGCAGAATTAAAATTCAACATATACCTTTAGATTTTTTTTTTATTTTACTAATTAAACACCTCCTGCTCAACTGAATTATGTATCTCAACTTTAAGAATAATATATGAGCAGGTTTGGTGAACAGAGTGGGTTAAAAAAAGCATAAACCTGTGCTCTGTATTTTTTCAGAAACTCATCTGCTATTCTGAAGACAAAAATAGACTTTCCTGTTCAAAAATAGCCCTCAAGAGCCAACACAGCAACTGAGTGAAGCACAAGAATGCAAAGGATTTCAGTTTGTCAACAGATGAAATTTAAGTGAAAATCCCATCCCTCAGAAGAGGGTCTTCACCACCACAATGATTGGGAGCACACCTCTCACCAAGACAGGATTATAGGAATGTTTCCAAAAAACAGATTAAAAGAGGGAAGAGGAAATTTATACAGGGCAGTGGGAAATTTTCAGTTTCTTTTAAATGTGGTACGTCTCAGAGAATATCACATTATCCCACCCCTTGAGAAGGAAAATGCAAAGTCCAACTACTCATCTGCTCCCCAGCCTCAGCATGCAAGAAGGAAATGGGAGTTAGAAGAGTGAGGAGAGAGCAATAATGGGTAGTTTGTATCTAATTTGGTTGTAGAGAAACCTTAAAGGCATAAGGCAAATCATGACTCAGCCATAACTACAGTGAGATCTGCCTCATGTACTAATGGAGATGTCAAAATTATGCATATTAAAAATACTGGCTTCAGAATTATTTCAGAAAAAGGTGTGAAAGGGTCTTCTAAAAAAGGTCTACAATTGTATTTCCAAATAGAAATGAGAAACAAAGGAGACATGGAAGACACTGGATAGGCCTTTAAAAAACACTGGATGAAAGCAAGGCAGAGGGAAAGGGGTAAAATGCACTTGGTTAGGGATTTAATTTATACAAAAGATAACCCTACTGCCAGCATCATAACTATAATTAGAACTGCATGTTAGAAATTAATCCAACATATATAACCCTATCTTTATAATGCCATTATCATTATAATTCCTATGATATTTAAGCACTTAATTCCCTAGGAGTTCTATTAAAATTTCTAATACAGTGACATCAGATACAAAAAGGCACTACACTTTTATTTCCTCCTACAGCTGGATGCCTAAAAAACTATGTTGTCTTCCAGTCCAGAGACAAACATATGCAGCTGGTCAGATGGTGAAGCTCAGTTTCACCCTAGAGGGAGGATTAATGGATCTGATAAATTCCTTCTGTAGGAAGGTAAAAATCTGCTTCCAGACTATCACTGAAATTGCAGTGCTGGACAACTGGGTGATATAAGGTAGCACTGGCTATTAAATTACTGAGCTGTATCAGCTGCTGCACACAGGATGCCACAGCAGTAAAAGCTGAAATGGGTAGGATGGACAAGAAGCATCATTCCTTGAGCATCAGGACTTCATCAGGCTGCACAGTGAGTCTGCACCAAAAGAACAATATAAAGGAGTATGAATGCTGTGCAATTATCACTAGTAAGGAAACAAGACATATGAATCTTACAAAGAGTTATTAGAAGATTTAGGGTTTAGTCATGAGCAAACCTGCAGATTAAAATGACCATTAAAATTAACATAGTGGGGTTTGCAGCCAATTGCACATCAAAGACAATTTTGTCCTTTTGGAAATTACAGCATGAAGGTCAAAAGTATAAGTAAAATGAAAATATCAGAGTGTTTCAAGGCAAAATAATGTTTTCTTTACTTGGCTCTTTAGTGGCATAAGATTTCCCAGTGTAAGCTTGTTCCCAGATGCAAGCAGCTGCTACACACACATTTGTCCAGGAAACACATGGTTAGAAATATACACTCCTAATTTTAGTGAAGATGAATATTTTAAGGCCATCCTGAGTGAAATCAGAATACAAATGTTAAAACTGGCTTCTGTTCATCCATATACAACGTGACAAGCATTTGCTTACTCTAGGACTGCAGAGGAAGCTTTTAAGACCATGCATATTTCACCATCTGCTTTGCTGCTACTTTGCAAATTTCTAGTGATATGAACTAATTATTACCTCAGATACTGGAGGGTGGGCAAGGCAATGCTAACTCTTCTATCTGTTACCCACAACTTTTAATCTTGCTTAAACCAAACAAGTAACCAGGAACTTCAGATGAGCAAGGAGCCAGGAAGCAAGAAAATGAAATGGAGAGAGATTCAACTTACAATTAAATCTTGAATTAGTGAAATTGAAAGTATCCTTTTGGTGCCATTTTCCACAATTACTCCAAGCCAATTAAGTGCACCCCAGTACCACAAATAACTCTGTCCTCCGTGCCAGTAGCTTACAAAGGCAAAAGTGAGGGCTGTAGATAATAGTGTTCCAAGCAAACTGGACTGAGATCCTCCCATGGGAACATAAATGTACCTGTAGGTGAAATGACAAATAAGCAGTGCTGTTAGAGATTTCACAGAAATCTCAGAAAAACATCCACCACAGAATAAATGTCAATTTTTAGCATAAAAAAGAATCTGAAAAACTACCTGACATGCTCTATTTACAGAGCTTGCCCTACTTTCTGCAAAGCTGTAGACCACTTCATGAAATATGTGCATGTACCATTTGGCAAAAGGACAATTTTGTGGTCCTGGGAACTCTGCATTAGGCAAATACATAGCACAAACTATTTTCTTAAAACTGCAAATAGCAAATATTCAGATTTTTTAAACTGGAATAGTTCTAAAGTCAACTACAGAAACTAACTGTAACCTTCATGTGAATTTACACTACAAGAGTCTCAACAAAAAAATTTAAAACATTATTTAAAGTCATATACAGTCAAAACCCACAGACTGTTTCCCATTTGTCAGAAATGTAGGTACATGCAAACATACTTTATTACTAAAAGTTTGTAATTTCTTTCTTTTTAAATATTTCATTAAAAATATGTGAACTGTAAATATTTCCTATCTGGTTCTTCAATTATACTCTCAGGATCACGTCTGTCTGATGACCTTTGGAGCAGTTGTACCAAAAAAGTCCTGGAAACCCATATGAAGCACTCTGCATGCAATTATATTCTGCATTTAAACTGAACCCAGGAGTCAGAACCTTAGTCATTAATTGATGCTTATAAGTGTCCAGAAAGCAGTGCTCCTTCAGAAAAAATACCAGAAGCAATGTGATTCTGAAAGCTGACACTATTTTGCGGGTCATTTCACTTCCAGCCTGAAGAGCTACATCCACTCCCATCATTTTCTGATTAAGGCATGACCACTGGCCAGACTTTGTCTGAAAGAGTTGCCTATTTCTGTCAACACTCTGAAGAAGCCCATCAGGCAGGGGAGTCACCACCCAGCTCATGGGTACCAGCAAGGAGATGTGGTATCTGAGAACCACCAGTGACAGCTCCCCTCAGCTGTCATTCCTTTAGCATGACACGCTGTACTCATATCTGAGACTATTCCTACTTGCTAAGATAATTTAAGGAAATTTTCTCCAGTGGAATTTTTATCCCTGGTTATCAGTTTTCATATTTGAAGATAAATATTATCTTAAAAATTTAAAAGGGAAATTAGCATACTGCTTTGTTCCTAATCTTAGGAAGTAAGAAATTAAATAATGGGGTAAAATACAGTGATGAATATAATTAAAGGGTAAACAAAACAGTCATTTAAAAAACAACTGTCAAATGCTCCAAATTCTTTCTTAGCATAACATCAATACACCTTTTTACTTCAACCTGCAACAGGAACATCTGATTACCTGTTTTTCAGTACAGGTGTGCTTTTTCCCTAAGCATATGAAAATAAATAGAAATTAAGATCAATAGTTCCTATTTATGTCATGCTTTTCTCCTCACTCCCCTTCCTCTGTTTGAACAGGGTGGCAATAACAGACACTTGCAATTGAAATCAATTAATCTAATGGCAGAGAGGCTTTTCTTAGCAGTCTGCAAGCAGTGAATTTCCTGCAGGGCTGTGGCACGGAGGGTAAAGAGAGCAGAGCCACGGACTCTGCTGCATCAGCAAATTCCTTCTACACGAAGGATTACAGACATGAAAGACTAAGCAGCTCAGTACTCTCAGGACAGGCTTTCCCAACACCTTTCCCCTCCCTTTTTAAAGGCTGATTGGTTTCTTTTTTAAGCAGGGCCCATTCCATTACCAGCTCCCCTCACAGGCATGGCAGTCTTGTTGCACAGAGCTGTACCCGAGGAGCCCAAAGCAGGATGCTGCCAGCCCTGCCACACTCAGCAAAGCTCTGCTGTACATTTAGGGGTTTAATTGGCACCTGATTCATGTCTGTCAATTTACAGAATCACAGAACAGCCTGGGACCCACAAGGACCATCAAGTCCAACTCTTGAGTGAATGGCCCATCCGGGATGGAACCCACAACCTTGGCCCTAATTAGCGCCTTGCTCCAATCAACTGAGCAGCATTTAAAGGTAACCCAGACACTATCGAAAGACACACCTCTGTGCCAGAGCTCTGACTCCAATCCTCAAAGGAACCTTTCTGCTGGCCCCACAGGGCCCTGGTTAAACCCATGGCACAAAAGGTAGCTTTTACTGCAGAGTCTGCCCCGGGTTTCTGTACAGTCCCCTCTCCTGCACTGGCACTGCTGTGTAGGCTCCAGCCATCTCAGCACAGGCATTGCCACAACGAGCTCAGCAGTATCAACTCATTTGTTTCCAACTGCAGCTCAGTTTAGGTTGGCCTGAAGGGCTTTCAGCTTACTGCACAGAGAAAAACAGGCTGTTTTCTGATTTTTAGTGTTTAACAACAGCAGCTAGATAATTGAGCAGCAATAACTCATAATTCTGATTAATGTTCAAGGTTAGTGAAGTTTTAGCTCCTAGTGAGGCTGATGGCAAATGTCCAACTGAAAATCTACTATGTGAAGACCTGTTTGAAGAAGGACAGAAGCCAAAAGGAATAACAAAATCTTTACTAACACTTTGACCTTCCCCTCTAGTACTGTGGGGATTCTGCCTCTCTGCCCAGAGGAGAAATGGAAAGCAGAAGGCAATGCCTCTCTCCTTCCCTGCTAGTGCCATTAGGAAATGGACAGGCAGCTGGCTGCCTTGTCACAAGGGCAGTAACCACTCTCAGATTGTGTGGTCTTGCCTTCTCCTGTCGGGGCATTCCCAGTGGCAGTTTTAAAGGGGTTATAAAGGACTGATAGATGTATAGACATTTCTCTTGAACAGTGTGAAGAGCAATTCTGTACGTTCCTGTATTTTTCACACAGAAAAATATTGTGAAAAAGTCATTACTACATTACAGAACACATCGGGGGAAAAAAGTCTTTGCTACCTTATCATCTAAGCACATCATATCCATGTGATGTCCTTGTGCATACACTGCTGCACTGGCAGGCCTGCAAACAGCAACAGGCAACTCAGTGTGCAGCCAGGGGCAGAGCCTGGCTCAAGACCAGGCACTCTGTGCTCTCTGATTACCAAAATACTCTGATAACCAAACCTGTCTTGCAAAAGAACCATGCCAAAAGTATCACTGCTGCAAAGATGCATTTTGCTTCTTTTAGAGCAACCCAGTAGTTTATAATCTAATTTCTCTATACTTCCCTATGTGTTTAATAGAAGAGTACTCATTTGATTACAAAAAGCTACACAAATACTTAAGTGTGAGGGAGAATAATCCCATGAAAAGCATTATTAAGCCAGATGATAGAAGAAATATGTTAGTTCCTTGTAACTAACAGTTTGTTGTGGTTTAACCTTGTCCAGCAGCTACACCCCACACAGCCCCTCGTTCACCCTCCTCCATGGGATGGGGAAGAAAAGGAACCTCTTACAGTGCATTCAGAAGGTTGTTCTGCCCTCCAGTTTGCTAAGAAAATCTGTGAGGAGGGAAGGAAGGAGGCAGAGAAAGAGTGTTTAAAGGGCAATGGCTACTACAAATTGAGGCCTTTTATATCTGCATGCTTCCTAACTTTTTTTCTTCTTACCAATACTTCCATCTACCTGCAATCTCTCCCTGCAGTCCCTCTGTACTGGAAACCCTGTACTATACTCAGGGTTTACACAAATGGAGAGATTGCTGTAGAACATGCTGACCTGCTGCACCATATGTAGAATAGCCTTACATAAATATCTCATTTTAAGCTTCCATGCAGCTTTTAAGATTATTCCCATTTCTAATCACAGAAAATCCACACAGAATTTCAAAACCCTCAGTTCAGGGACTATTAGCACATAAAAGTAACCATGGGTACTCATGGCAGCCTAACACAACTCAAAGGAACACCCTTGTAGCAGAGTTTCTTAAACAGATTACACATTACACGTGTAAGGGAGGCAGACTTTGCTGAACAATGTGGCACCAATAGACAACAAATTTATCTTAGCTCACATACAGAAAAAGAAAACTCAGCAGTTACTTGGTGGTCAATGAGCCAACAATGGACAAATAATGAAGGGGAAGGAACAAAGTATTTTGCAAAGAGAAAAGAATGTCGAGTTCAGTAGATTTGAGGGTAGTAATTGGTTATGTCCCTCCAGGTTGTGTTGGAGGAATGGCCAGCCATGGTCCACCTTAAGATCCATGAAAATTACAGACAAGAATATTAGAGCTGTGGAAAATGCTTGGTATCAAAAAATGCAGGCTAGGAGAGAGTATTTAAAAATAAAACATCAACTTGGGGGACCAAAAGTCAATCACTGCCAAAACCTGAAAGGAGAAATCTGAAGGTGAAAGAAGAGAGGTTTCTATCAGAGAGGAATGTGTGAACACCACAGGCCAGGCTTTGCCAACCACTCCTGGGCTGAGGCTAGCTACACCTCCCTTAAGGACAACAAGGAAAGGTACCTCATGCTGTCAGAAGAAAAAGTTGTGCACATTACATAGAGAGAAGGGGGAAGAGTAATTAAAATCTCAAAACATCTGGGGTGTGTTTGAGGCACATAAATACAAATATTGAGAGAATGTTATATAATAAAAATTATTTGCATGCACACCCCCACACTTGACATGACTGAACCTCCATTCCTAGCCTTCCTCTTCCAAGGTAAAGTTGTCAGTCTTAACTACATTTCTGTGTTTTCTATCTTTCTATTTCTGTTTTGATTTCAAACTAAAACTTACATGCAATTAAACATGCTACTTTCACAAACAAAGCATACTGTGTATGTGTGTTTCCCCAAGTGCATTACTTTTAGTCCAGGTACAGCAGTTTAAATCAGCTTATCCACAGCCAGCAAGCTGTTTCATTTATACAACTTATCTTAATTTTAATTCACTAAGTGAACATTAGAGAATTGGATAAAATATGCAAATGGTACCATTTAAATCCCTACAGCAATGCAAACACAAACATAATAGCTGAAGTATTTAGAAGTGACATTTACTTACAGAGAATACCTTTTAAATCCAATAACCATTTTGTTAGTTTTCTTGAAGTGGTAATCTCCAGAACAATCATAAGAGATTTGACAACCATTCCTTTGAAAGACATAAAGTTTCTTTTTTTTTTTAATGACTCTGCATTACAACGTTTTTATTCTGGTAACTCCAGAAAAATTCTAAGAGGAGCATTTGTAATCAGTTAAGAATCATTCAGCAGGGCTATTATTCCTTGAGGCCTCCACAAACTGCTCTTACTTTCACATGCATGTAATTTTAAACATATTTAAGTGCAAGTAAAGCACCTGTTTAAATGCTGCTCTGTCCAGGACCTTTCTTCAACATGTGCCTGAATTTCTTCTGAAGGAAGGTCATAGAGCAATATGCATGCTATCCATGTTTTTTTCCCTTTTTCCCCCTCTCTTAGGCATTGGTCTTGGAACAACTAATCCAGAATGAGGTGAAATGTAAAAAAAAAATAAAAAATTAGCTTCTAATGGCAATGTAAATACAATTAATATATGAGGATTTTGTGGTTTATTTCAGGGAACATTTGATGCTCAGAATTCCAATGTCTCTAAGTCTCAAAGCATTCAAGGGTTAACTGTGTGACTGTCACATTGTTTTGAATTGGTCAGTTACAGAGACAACACAGCAAAAGTTTAAAAAGCAATATGCAGTCTTCCATCTTGTATCCTGACAACAGAAATTGCTTGGGGCTCTGTACAGTGAGGGTGTTCATTTGTGGACATGTACGAAAAATTTTGTCCAGGCAGCATTATGCTGGTGCTGGGCTTCCTCAATTTATTTATTTTGAATACTTTCTTCATGGCCTTAAACCACTGACTTTTTTTCTGCTACATAATAAGAAGTTGTCAGGCCCAGTTCTGAAAATTCTTACTTCTGGGTGAGCTCTTACAATTCCTGTTTTGTCACTTCAAGCTGTCTCTGACCTGAATGGAGCTACACTGAGTGCACAAATAAAGCACACCTGTAAGCCTTTGCAAGACTGGGTCCTACAGGAATAAATCTGTTTTAAATCACAGAAACATCTCCTGTAAATGTGACTTGGAAGGCTGAGCTGCTCATATTTGCACCTGAAATAAAGAAATAACCAGAGGTACTTGAAATACCATTTTGCAAAGTTTCCATTAGGAGACTGAGCCTTGTTCTGTGAAACTCCATTTCTTACACAGTCTAACAATTTTGCTGGCTGCTGGCAAAGCTTTTTAAGCTCTGTAAGACTCTCTCACCTCAACAGCCCAACCTGATGTTTAGAGACCTTGACAAATGCAGACTTCTTTAAAATATTTAAGCTAATGTTATCTGCAGGCAAGTCTTGTTGCATTACCACAAAAATGTTTAATGAAAAATTAAGTTCATTTGGTTTACAAAGCATTAATGAGAATATTCATATGCAAGAAGACTCAACTTTACAAATATGACCTGAATTCTCATTCACTTCACAATTGTTAGCATGTTTCCCAGCAAGGATTGAGTTTGAAGTTTCCTAGTAAAAAAGCAGGAAGTGTTTGAAGTACTTTTCTTCCCTTGCATTCAACACAAAAAAATTATGAGTCGAGTCCATATGTCAAAGGGCAGATAACTGCAGAATACCGAATAAATCATTGTGAATTCAGTCTTCCAAGGAAGGTCGTGTTTTCAGAGAGATTCATTTATTTCAAATGAAATTCTAATCTAAATCATAATATTTCCTTCTAATGGAAAAAGTTTCATTACTGATGGACTGCTGTGTTTCGTTTTCTTCCAGCTGCATCAAGGAAAGAAAGAAACCCTGCCTACCACCACCTGTTTGCAGTCAAATGCAAAACTACCAGTCAGCTGCCTTTGATCTCAATGGAATGGGAGAGCTTCCAGCTGACCAAAGAGCCAAAAGAGTGGTTGTAGCACTAAGTTCAAACCAGTGCCCCAAACATTTTGCTGACTGTGGAAGCCTGGATGTTACTGCCAAAAGAGCCTAGAGTAAAGTGCCTACAGCTCAGCTGCTGGGTGGGAGGGGGCTGTGTCCCCAGCTGACAGATGGAGCTGGGAAGGAGGCACTCCTGCCTCCTCCCATAACGAGCCTGCAGAGCTCCCTGAAGCTGTTCTGAACTTAACTCCCCTCAGGGGCCCAATTCACTCCTGATACTCACAATGCACCTACCAAGAGCTGATGATATCTAGGCTCAGCAGCACAGCAATCAGGCTATCTACTCCTTTGGAAACACAGCTAGAAGAGGGATATATTAATAGCACTGTCACTCTCTGCTTATAAAATGGTAGAGGTCAGGCTCTTTGCCAGGGAGACCAACATATCTTGCCTCTCAGAGGAGTGCTCCAGCTGTCTGTTACCAGGCTGCCACCAGGCAGAAAAGAAAATGAGATTCAAAGAGTGAATATGCAAGAAAAAACAAGTCTGTGGCTTGGGCATTACTAAGAGAGATGCAGATATTCCAGTCCAGCTTTCTGCACCAGGAATTGCTCATTGTGCCCTAAACAATCATTAGACAAAACGCATAAGCAACACCATAAACAAAATCATTATTTTTTCCCCCACTTATTTTCTTTACTTCTCCCAGCTCTTACACTGGAGGTAACAGACAACATAGAGAAATTTTCAGTTCCCTTCAAGTTGCAAATTAGAGCTTAAAAACTAACTAGTAAATCAGAATCAAAGAATGTACCATTACCCTCAAAACCACCTCTATTGTTAATCCTGCTGTGTTTCTGTCAGCCACTGAAGTAGAAAGTACTCCAGAAGATGACTGGCTATAAAAGACTGAAGTTTATTCCAGCTGACCAGATTTACAGGATATCCCAATAGAGGATCCAGACTGGGAACTATACAGGGGTGGACGTAACTTTGTTTGCAACAGAAAACACAGGTCAGAACACTTGGTAACTACCCCGAGAGTGGTAATTGAATCTAAGGCTCTAAATCAGGTGTTTCAGCACAGAAGGCTGGTTGGTTTAACACAGGCATTGGAAGAAAACATCTGGATGGATTCTAAGTATGCTTTCAGTGTAGTGCATGCTCACAGGACAGTTTGGAAGGAGAGGTGTTTGTTATCAGCACAGGGTACATCAATCAAACATGGGACACAAATATTACACTTATTAGAGGCAGTAAAAAAAAAAAAAAAACAAACCAGCTGAAGTTGCAACTAGGCACTGTATAACACACCAGACAAATAAAATGTGGAAACTGGCCAAAGTGTGGAAATGACATCCACATTTTGGTTCCACAACAAGATATTAAGCCAGAATACAGTGTAAAAGACTGTCAATTAATTGAAGCATTAGAAGCTTGATTTTGCCCTAGTGGATGTTCCCTTGAAGACACAAAATAGAGCTTAAAGACTAGCTAGCAAATTAGATAAAAGAATGCAAAAGTAGACACACAGGATGTTAAATGTAGTTGGAACCAGTGGATAAACAGATAATGAGGAAGCTAGGTGGTTTCTGTGGCAAAGCTATGTCACAAGAATCAACAGTGCATGCTCTAAGAGAAGTTCAAGGCATGGTCATTTACAAAACTGGGGGCTCTCAGTGATTACAACCATTTTAGACCCCTTTAGATGACCCTCTAGGACCACAAAAGGACTTCCAGTAAGAGGCAGAGGCATATAAATTATGACAGTTCTAAGAAAATGGATGTTTATGTATTAGCTAGGAAATACACTGTAATGAATGTGTGTGAACACAATGGATTAATTATTCTGTTGCAAAGTTTCATGACACACATTCAATTTGGAGGAAAAATCCTCCAAATGTGTCAAGTGCTGTAATAAAGAATGCCAGCTTTCTAATACTTAAAACTCTGTTAGAAAGTTTACTCTCTGGACTATTTCCATATCAGGGGGCCCAGCTCAAGATTCAGAACTCTGCATACCTGGACTGGAGGCTGCATAGGCATAATTTTCCCACACAAATAAACCCTTTGCAGCAAATCTCTTCCTTTGCCATGTCCCCTCTCTTCATGAGAGTGCATTCACAACAATACATTTTACAGTAGTTTTCAACTACAGCTGAAGCAACAGAAACCAGTTCTTCCTCTGCATGTGACTGCTCATATTGAACTGTTTGTGGTTCAGTCAGTGACAAATTGTTAAGTATGTGTCATTTGTTGCTTTGACCACGCCAGGAATAAAGTACTGTTCTTTCTACCTCCTCTTAGAAAGCTGCTTTAAATTCCATAGGTGTAAGCACAAGCCATTTAGCCATTCTGCTAATCTTAGTATGCCAGGTACATCAGAAAAAATGCAGATTCATTCACATGTGAGAATTCAGATGTTTAAAATACACTCATCACCATGCACTTAACAGCTACCTTTTCCAGCATGCCTCTGTCAAAGGAGTGCATGAAATGCAGTCACTACAACAGAACCTATTTATTTTCCTTATTAAACCATTTTTGCTTGGAGACAAGGTGATAAAGTTGAATAGCCCTCTAAATTTTGCTAGGTAACAGAAAGTCTGTTTAATCTTTGCAGACTCCTTTGTGGAGAGTTTGATGATTCTTTTGCATTTTTATATCCCTTTGTGTCATGGATGTCAAAGGGCATTGTTAGTATCCACAGACCACACAGCAGTTTCACCAAACCATGAAATACCTTTGCTTCACTGGACTGTATAGTTCTATAGACAAACGGAAATCAAGATGTCAGAAGACTTTCACTTGGGTGCATCAAAAATACAAATTTTTGTGAGACCAGAATAATGTTTGAAGTTCCAAACTCAGTGAAGACTCGGTAAGTATTACAATCTTCAAATTATAAACCAACATCAACAAAAAGTACTTCAATGGGTCTCTGAAATAAAGGCATGTAATTAATGAAAAGCAGAAATATGGAAGAGACATTGCAAAAATATGGTAGAAAACTTGACAAATATCAAAGCATCTGCTTAAGAAAAGCATAGCATTACATATTCCTCCAAACTGCATGTGCACAAAAGTCTGAAGAGTTACATTTTTGACATTATTCCAAACTGAGTAATTCACTCACCTCTCCTGAGCTCACATTTCTTAGAAAATGCTCTTTGCAGTTCTTGGAAATAACTATTTATAAAGTACAGCCAAGGCATTGAGATGTCTAGGCAAAGCTGGGATCACTTAAAATTATACAGCACCTTCCACAATAAAGAACTTCTCTACACTCCCCAGTCTGTGTCAAAAACCCTTCAAACACCAACAGAGCTAAATCTCCTCTGATGCAGAGTACAATACACATTTATCAGTCCAAATCAATGTTGCCTAATTGTTAAATAAATGAGAATGAATATAAATTCAATTAAGCAAAGTGAAGCAAAATATTTACTTCTGTTGAAGCAGCAACCCTTAAGTAATGATGATCTCCTTTTTCCTCATTTGTGAAGAAAGAATAGATATATTCCCCTAACAACCATCAGGAACAGGGTTCACTCCAAATAAAAACTCAAGTGGAAAATGGCAGTTCCTGTGAAGTCAGTAGCAACACAGGCTAGAGCTAAACAAACCAGTAAGTTTTAAAAATACATGAAGAAATTATTCCAAGGCAAAGGTAGAACTTAGAAAGAAATGCTGTAGTTACAGCCAGAAATTTAAATATATATTTAAGGATGGAGGAAAAAACAGTAAAAAAATGGGACAAAACCCAGGTGCATACTCAAGGAAAAGGGAATGGTCAAAGTGCTAGGAAAAAATCATCAGTTAGGGTATCATGGAGAGTTAAGTAGAAAATGCACCATAAATCTTCTTATCCTCCTACAACATTCAGTTGTTTATCTCTCCAATTGTCTAAAGGTAGTCTTTTTGTTAGAAAGAGAGAACAAATAATGATTGATAAAATAATGACTTTGCATTGATCCTCACAAAAAGCCCCATGAGGATGAATCAACAGAAGTAGTTTTAACTGGCAAGTACAAATGTAGGACAGAAAAGACAGAAAACAGGTTAAAGACCATTAAGGATGTCAGCTGCATTTTAGTCAGTGTGCCTTCATGAAATTCTCTGAAAGGTATTCAAGGAAGCATCTGGTTTACACATAGAGTCACCTGTGCTTGTTTTCCATGTTTTCTGCTTCTTGAGTTTTCAACAGACTGTAAAAGGTAAACAAACTCCTTTTCTTTCTTCAAAAGTGGGGGTAACCAAACAGAAATAAAATTTCATCCAGCTTAGGAACTGCTTAGCAAATTCCTGGTGGTCCTTGGGAACACACTATGAAATAGCAGCTTGTGCTCACCTCATCCTTAGGACTGAGGGCTAACCAGCTAAGAAATAACATTCAAAGAGGTAAGGTAGCTTCAAAGAGTTAACTACTGTCATCAACACCAAACTGGCTTATTTTCCCTGAAAAACCTCAAGAAAAAACTTAATCTGTCAGTTAAAGTCTAACCAGTGACCTAAAGAACATCATGGTAAGATAGCTATGGATTAGCTTTTAAACTGTTTGAATTATTCACCAAATATTGAACAAAGCACTTAAACTGCTTCAATATTCAATAACTTCTACCCCTCATCAGCAGGATGCGAGTACCTCCCTGGGCTGAGAGCTCCACAGGAGAGAATCAGACAATACAAAATCCCTCTATCTTACTGCAGTTTTGCCATGATGGCAGTAAAGATGACAAAAAAAAGTGCATGCACAGACAGACAACATCCCACCACACTAAAAGCAAACATGAGGCTCTGCACATTCACACCATGGGTGATGCTGGATGGAGGTGGCAGATTTGTCCTTGACTCCAGTCTCAACTAGAAGGCAGCAGACAACCCCTGCTCTCAGCTACTGATTTTCCACCATCTTGCAGAGAGTGGTCCTGTACTGGAAAGTGGCTTTTCCTTGTCACAAGTCATCACTCATGTGGGTATCACTCAATTTGGAGAGCTGCAAGCAGAGTGTGATTCAACACTTTCTGCCTCCACACTGCAGCAGACCACTGCCTCCAAGAGCACCTTCCCTTTCCACAGAGAGGTTATTTCAGAAGGAAGGATGTGGGGGTATGGCATCCATCAGCTCCTGGCTGAGAGCAAAAGCTGAGAAGCAAGGAAAAGGTACCTGAATTTCAGGTGTACCCTCACCAGTGATTTGACTCTTTGCCCTGAAGCAGACTAGAAATGCTCAGCCAGTAGTTAGTCTCCTGTTCTCCCCCACCCCTTACTTGAACTTCAGGATTCTCAGTTATGAGCTCATACAGTGGCAGAGCAGAGCCATATGCATAGAATTCATGAATACCAAAAAGCCAAATGTAATTATGTGGGGTCAAGCATGTTGACAACATCCTGGAACATTTTCTGTTTACAATGCAAATGTTTTGTTTGACAGCACCACTGCAGAGATTGATAATGATGATCCATCACTACAGTACTGTTTATTAATGTTCAGTGAGAATTAATGTGAAGTTGAGTGGGCATAAAATGATACTTCTTCATTTTACTTGCTAGCACATTTGACCATTAGTGATGCTAAGCTGCCTTCATCTGTTTCTCACCTTTTTCTACAAACTAAAACCCCCAGTCCCATAAGAGCAGCCCACTCCATCCTCTTCCTGTGACCATCTGGCAATTCTGTGATTGTCTCAGCCTCCATTCTATCCTGTACAGTGAGAACTAAGATCAGTTTCTTTGCACCTAAAAGAAAAGGCCACACCATATTTTCTTTCATTGTTAGCAAAGTTTTTTCATCAGTTTCAGATGGATAAGGATCTGTGCTTGTTTTCATTTCCAAGTACCTTTTGAACAAAGCATCCTCTGCTCTACCCCTAAAATTAGCCAAACCAAACATTTTCTAAATGTTAGGATTGAAGAATCAAAAAGATTTCTTGACCTTTCACAGTTACAGAGATCATGCTACAATTAACTGCTATTTCAAGTAAAAAAGCATTGAATAATGGTGTGTTTATACTTCCTTTTCTGTATGTATTCACACAAATGCTTTGCCTGGACCCTTGCATGTTCTGTAAGGTTTGTGGGTGCAAGAGTAGGGTTCATTAAGCAGAGCACCCATTTAGCAAAGGAGCAGGACAAAAATATATTAATTTACCATTACTTAGTCTGGAGATGGGCTTTAGCAGAGTGAACTTGACAGATATTTCTTTCCATTTGAATGTTACTTCAATTTCCAGAGCACATGCATTAAAGGATTTCCATTTTATAGTTAAAACCAATGTTTCCTAAATTAAAAACTCTTCATTATAAAAACCTAATACCACATGCAAGATACAATGATTTTCTCATCTCATAAACTGGGCAGAATAACTGTACATAATTATGACCTGACTGAAGAGTTTTCATCTTCTAAACCTTCCTGCATGTGAACTCTTACTATGTTTTCACAATCTGTTGCTATTTTTACTTGCATATTGATTGAGAAATTATTATCTCCATAGGGTAGAGAAGCCATCAAGAAAATACAGTGCAAACTAAACTACAGTCCTTAACATTAAGGCTGCCAGTTAAATCCTCTTCTGAGCACACACGTGGTACTAACTTTGCAGCTAAGCTGTGAGGTATCAGCGTGAAGCTCCAATTTTACTTAAAGAACAAACATACAAACACTGATCTCTGCATCTCAGGCTCTCTCCTGTGCCTTCATGGGACAAGCTGAGCACATGACACAGCTTCCTGAGGTAATCCCTCTTGGACAGCCATTGTCCCCTCACTCCCCATCACCTCTCCTCCGAGATGGAACCCACAAGCTGCTGGGGCTACTCCTGAGATCTCAACAGGCAATGGCTTTCTGCTCCTGCCTGGCATGATGAGAAAGCTCGAACAACAAAGGATCTGAACATGGACTCACTTAAGCAAGCTCCAAAATCCCTTTAAAGCTATAGGGGACAGCATAAAGCCAACAGTAACAGTCGGTGTTACAACCTCTAAAGCACCCACTGCTGGCAGAAGGTTGAGGATTTCCAGCAGGGCTGCTGCCATTCAGAACTGGAGGTGATTTTTAGCTCCTATTGTAAAAACCACAAAGAACAAACAAAAGTGAATGCAGACAAGATTTAAATTGTAAATTTAGTTTTACACCCAATTCTAGCTGTGTAATACACATTTCTTCACAATGGGACAGGTATTATTCTTTGCTAGCTGTATCTGAGAAAGAAAACCTGTTCATAATTATCACAGCACATAATTATCACACAGCATTTTTTAACCTCGTTAATAGAGTTCAATATTAAATCTGAGTACCTTCTGTGATGGTAGCCTAGCTGTGATTCCTGTGACTCTTGTTTTGCTGAGTAGGTAGAGTGTAAATCAATAGCAAGGGTGTTCTTCATCTTCTACCTGCAGTCGCCTTTGCTATGCTTTTTTCACTTTCTAAGGGAAAACAACGATATGAAAAACCACCACACTGTTCCATTTTAACTCAGAATTTTTGAAAGGTAAAAATGATCAAGAAAACATATTTATGATCAATCTTTGGTTTTGTGAACAACACATGTAGAAAATATTTTTTGTGTGTTGCAGCCTTGATTCCTCCCTCTTGGGTTTTTTTGCACTGGGTGCAAGCAAGATGAAGAAATGGACTGCATCATCTGCTTACTGTGTAATCTGTTAACAGCAACTGATTCACTTTGGTCCTGTTTAAGTTAAAATTGAAGTGTAATATTGAAAATTTACATCCCAGCATTATTTCAGTATCACTTCTAGTCTAGTCATTAAGAAACAATAATGAAGAAAGCATACTCTTTCCACATTCCTTAGAGCAAGAAATAAAGCAGCAAAGAATATTTTGCTGAATCCAAGTATTTTATATTCTCTGTACATAATCCTGTAAGGATCAACAATACCACATAGCCATGTCAGACTGTAGATAGTATCCAAAATCAGGCAGGAGCCTGTACAAAGTGCTTGACATGTGAGACATGTGAGCCTATCCTGCCCATGTTTCAAAATTTTCTAGTTGATAATGCTGTTTAGGTTTAACATTTTGCCAGTTCAGACAAAATCATTACAGTACAAACCCTGTCCTGCCATTATTGGCTCTGAAAGCCATTATGTGGAGTAACAAGACAAGTGATGTGAGTACAAACCAAAGGTGTATTTAAACTCTACTGATCCCATGTTAGGCACAGACCTGTCTTGCTTAATTGGACAGCATGTACATGCTTAACAGACACGAGTACTTACATAACATGTAGAACTCAAACCTTTTAAAGTGATCCAAGGAGCTTTCCATTCATATCCTCATCCTCTTTTTAAACAAGTAGTCACTTGTTTAAACTGACAGCACTTTTTTCTGTTTCTCACAGGCTCCTGGACTGCAGAGACAGTTCTTTTTTCCAACATACTCCCTGCTGCAAATTTGCATGGAGGACTCTCTGAGAAACCAAAGCCCTTTAGGACTATCACTCACCAAATCTAAAGCACACAGACTGATCCAGCACTTAGTGCGAAGTATTCAACCATCCCACCCCTGCCTCTGGAAAAGGTCACAAACTAGGACAGCATTGTGACTTGCACAGTGCAGTTCTACCATCCTCAAGACAATATCCAATGTCCCTGACTCAACATTCAGTGAACATCATGCTTTGGCAGGAAATCAGTAAGCCCCGGGCAGGGTTTTACGAGGCCACCTTGGTTTCATTCCTGAGGAAGTCGTAGCATCCTGCTGCCAGGTCATGCTGTACAGGGCTGATCAGAGCTCTAAGGAGCACAGCAAGGCCTGTAACACCCAGCTTTCACTCTGCTAACTCCATGTGAACTTCTGCATGTACATGTGAGAGAAAAAAGGAAAGAAGAGAATGTTTTACTGACAGCACTCAACTAGCTCAGAGGTAGGCATGAAGTGCTGCCTCTCATTTGCATGTGCTGCTGGCAAGGGATGATCAAAAAATTCAAGTTGTCAAACATTCTCTACTGACCTCTATTATAATAAGAAAATAATTGCTTGTCCTGTTCACCTTCAAATCCTGGGCTTTCTGAAGTTATCATGACTCTGACATTAACAACAGAAATAACATGACCAAACAAAGTCCCCAAACTACTTCATATAGACCCAAAGTTTTAACATCAGCTTCATCTAATAGCTAAGTGTTTCAACTCACACTTCAAAGCAAACACAGATAAGGATCTGTCTAACTGTGCTGGCACCATTTGCAAGCACCCTACTTCTGCTCATCGGCAGGTTTGCACAAGTGGAGAAAAGATCATGAGAAGAATTCAATGTGGAGATGAACCGCAGAAGGACAAAAACTCAGCATACTTCTTTTTTCCTTTTCAGCATAATTTTCTTCCTATACAAGTAAAATAAAAGACTCAATTTATGAAAATTAAAGCAGAGTGAAGAAGGAATGAGAGACAGAAATTAAGTGTATCCTAGAAATTTGACATTTGACCAATAATGATGAAAATGGATTTACTACCCATATGGTAATTATGTTTTCAAATTATATCATAATTATTCAAATGCAACTGACCTTGCCATGTATAACTCTTAAGAACTGCTTGTACAGTAGAAAGAACAGATTTTAGACTGTTTGCAAGCTGAAAGTTGATTATGCTGAAACGTTGCATGCTGAGGAATAATGTCTTCTGACTCAGTGAGAACGAGCTGACTGGAAACAAGGTGAGACACTAATTTAAGTACATGCAGCACCTGGAAATTAGAAAGTGATTTAAGTCCAAAGTGTCATTATAATCAATGTATGAACACATATCTCAGATTAAGCCAGATACCAAATAAAGCAAGATTTGTCATAACTGTCATGGTTAAAATGCAGATTCTGTTCTGTCACACAAGAAAGTTACACTGAATGTCATCTTAAGATAGTTTCTTCTCTGCAACTCATGTCTGATCCAGGATACTACATCTATTCAAAACAATGTTCAAAAGACCCCTGTCTGTTCCAAAGTCCAGGCACTAGTAAGTGTTCTGTATTTTATTTGAAACAGTCTGTGCTTGTTCATTTTTGCTTGTTCTACCAAAATGCTTATCCTAGACCCATCACTACTGTATCTGAATGCACTCTGGTCGTGTCTTTAAAAAACAAAGTATCTGTGAACAAACAAACTAACACACAAGCAAACCCCACAAAAACCCAAAACTGAACCCACCATACTCTGTGGCTTAGTCACTCATCAGAGAGGGAAGAATGTGTGCGCAATACAGCACAGCAGTATGGCCCAAAGGGAGACTGCATACATTTGCCAAAACGTGGACAAAAAGGTGATACCACAGCCCTTAATTTGGGTAGATGCTCACTACAAAAATGTGGACTTTATTACCAAATGAATTAAACTCCTGCAAAGATTAATCTTCAATCTGTGTGCAGAAAGATTCATTATCCTTCAGGGTTAAGGTTCCTGACCCTGGTTGGCCTCCCACATCTTCACAATGAAATGTTTTGGGTCTCTCAGCATCACCCTGCCCAAAATTTGAACTTGATCAGTACTGAGTAGGGTAGAAGTATGCAGAAGTCAGTAGCCCATGGTAGTGAAAAGAATTCAGTATTCAATACCAACTGGGCCATTCCGTGTACCCCATCACACTGTGGCACTGCATCCAGGAACAAAGGTTCTCAGCAACAAAAGTTGAAAAAGGACAGAGCATTCTGTAACACTAACGTTTCAAGGACACACTACATTGTACTGCTGAAAAGTTGGAGACTATCAAGACTATCTGCATGGTATAAAAAGCAATCAGTGAAAAAATACAAAACACTAAACAAAATCATGCAGTGCTGCCCCAGAATCTAGTTCCAAATCCTGCCCTGTCCTCCCCTGACACTTGAGTCCTATAAGCTAGTACTTGACTGCACCACAGGAGGAAATTGCTTATTATATTTCCCATTATACTTTTGTAACTATGTATGAAAATAGGGATGCCATCTATAGATATGAAACATTGCATAATGACAGCCTACAAACATAATATGTCACCACAGGAAAAAACAAAGATGACAAGGAGGTTGTAAACAACCTAAATCAATCCATTGCAAGCATAATAAGAACCATGCTCAAAGTCACCCTTCCAGGGGTAAAGCCAATTGTTCATAATTTGTAACTGCATCTAAACACTTACCCTGGGAGGCAGGGAAACATGTGCATCACCTTCTGATGCCAAAATGAGCAGAGCTTGCCCCCATTATCCCACCCAAACAAGCCACAGCACTGAGTAACAGTGAACAACTTGCATGAACTTCACAGTTTCAGTATTTCCATTAGGTGCTTGATGTTACCCACAGTTTGACACAGACATTTTTAGAGAAACCTTGAACTGCTCATCAGAGTACAGGAACACTTCCCATAGGATGCCATGGAAATGGAGGGATGTAACAAGTGCTTTCAGGTCAGCCACAATGCCATGTATGCTGTCCATCAGTGCCATGTCTGTTCCAGCCACCTACACGGAAGTTGAGGTAGACTTTTGGGATGTGAGAAAGCACACTGGGAAAAATGCTGGCTGGGGCTGACTGACATGGAACAGATACTGTAATTAGTTGGAATTAATGGGCATCCTTGCTACTGCTGCTTTTTTATCATCATCATCATCAAGAACTAATCCAAGACAGTGCCTAGAGAAGGACACCACAGCACTAAGCAGGCGAGCTGAATGGACAAACCCAGAAGTTAAGAGTGGCAGGAATTATAAAAGTTAGGAAAAACCCTATCTGACTTAGAATGAGAAAAAGAAAAAGGTGGATCTAACTAATTGCTTTTCAGCAATTTTCAGTAATTTTCCTGAGAAGTTTTCAATTTTTTAGACAAAGAGCCTCAAAACCTGTGAAAAATCAAAGGCAAAAATTGATATTGACAGCAAAGAGGCCTAAGATGGTAATGTTGGCTGCTCGAAATTGTCTATCACATATTAGAGAAACACAGTGCAATGCTCTTTCTTCCCCCCACAATCAAAGATTACTACATTTAATTCTTTTACAATTCTATTCACTAGACGTACACACTGCAAATTATGTTTGGAAAGTTTGGTACCCAACCACAAAAGGTACCAAAGGAGAACTGGTTACTGGAGGACTTCCCAGACAGTTTAATACAAAGAGCTGTAAAGGAACTGAAAGATTATGCAAGTTTCAACCTCAGTTATGTATAGAGTCCATAGTAAAGGTAATGGATGTGAACATTGATTTAAACTGACTCAGGCTAACGCAGTAATTGCTCAGAAGCTCCCTTCTTTAGGATACATTGGGAAGTTTTAAATTATGAATATAACAGTAACTAATGGATTAAGATCCTCATACTAAAAATAATGAAGTAATACAAGACCAATCTGCAGAATAAAATCCTAAATCAACTTACAAATCCTATACAACTCTTTTGAAGCACCCACAGTAGCTGGGGATGCAGGGACAGGGAGATTCCTCCTTCTTTGTTCAGAAGGCAGTCACACAGGCCAGTGCACTGGCCTTACCATGCAGGAATTCTGTCTCAAAACAAGGATTTAGTGAGCAGACACACAAGATGGCCTAAAGAACCATCATAATATGTAGGAGGAATTGAGCCCCAGCAGTTTAGATGAACAGCACTTTTTTACAGCCAGACTACTGAAAAGTGGACACCAGAGGTAAGTGTTCCTGACAAAACTATCCCATTGCACCTGTTTGAGGGGATAACTTACAGCCAAAAACCTGGTTTAAATTCAGATGCAAAGTCATGGCCTTCAGTGTGTTGTGTTAGAAAAAAAAAAAAAGAACATTTATAGGCAACATATTACAGAGTACTTTTACCTTCACACACAGACACCTATCAGTGCAATGTTGATTAGGGCCATCAATTTAGGTAAGATGTAAAAAATAGATGCTATAACAGCAAATGGTGCAAAAAAGCTGAACATCAGCTGAGGAACAATACTCTTACCTAAATCATTAATAAGAACCTATTTCAGAGCAGCTCTTGAGTAACTTGAAAAGAAACTTTCTGAAGACCTTTCCCAAGCAAAGGTTTTCCTTTCCCAGATCATAAAGGTAGAATTGAAAGATGCATTCATTTTTGCCTTTATTTAAATAATTGAGTCTGTCAGCCAAAGTGGTTGTGGCAGTCTCCTGCCAGGGCTGAAAGACAGGGTGATAAGCTTCACACAGCTAATTACAGCAGCAACCATCCTAAATCCTCTCAGAATCTGTTTCATAGAAATATCACTTTTCTGTAGAATAATTACCTCTTACATGCCCAATCCTATTCCTGACATGCTTATTTTAATGCTATGACATTTTAATGCCATCTGCCTCCAAGAAGCCCAGCCTGACACACTGTCAGAACTCAATCCACGCACCATCTTCCTACTCCCCATCACTTCATTTTTCCCTTGAATAAAGAGGACTTGCTTCTCTAATGCCCAGTGTTATGATTTATCACTTGGCAGCATGAGTTAGGAGATGCTTCTATAAGCAAACCACAGCAATTCATAGCCTATTTGTACATGTTGTGGCTACAGTTTCTGCAAAGTGAAGAGGAATCAAAGCCCATTGCTCTTGGAAGCACCAAATCTCTTTAGATCAGATGTTTTCTGAGTACTTTGTGTATGCAACAGGAATAATGCACAGTCCTGTTTTCTCCTCTTCCTAACCTCATGGCAGTGGAGGAAAAAATCTCCTATAGTCTCATTTGCCTCCAATCAGCAAAGGGGCAGGTATAATTAAATAATGAATTGCCTTCAGTCAGACAGGACTACTTGATGCTCATATCTTCCCTTTCTAATACCCTGCCTACAGAAATGGCAAAGAGGAAGAAGCACACCACAGAGACAAAGAATTGTCTCAGACAATTTGTACAGTAGGAACAGATTTTATTTCCCTACTGCCCTCTGTTTGTTCTGCCTTATTGTTCCCCCATTTTGTATTCCCCGATTCCTTTCCTAGTTCTGGTGACTGACAATGAGTATTGCCCATTTCTATCTGCAAGATCACTGCTGTGTCAGTGCTTCCCTCCCTGCAGGCTGTCACTAAAACTTTTGTGAGCTGACATTTCTCACAAAGTCCACAGAACTGTACACTGCACAACTGGTTGCCAGGTGCTTACACATAAATATTTAATTGATACCTTTTTGTTTAGTAGCAACAACTCAAAAAAGCACAGATGGAATGATATCAAACCCAGAATAAATTAATTAGACAGATAATGACTAGTTTATTACATATAAAAGAATAAATCATCTTTTTAGAGCTCACTTTCATTTCTTTGTATTAAAAAGAAGTTGATCAAGTATCTTTCCGCAAACATCACACTGATTTCCAAAAATCACAACCAAGCTAAACCAACAAAAAAGAGGAGGCCATGTTCAGCATCTAATATACTGCTAAACAGAGTTGTTTGGGAGCTTTCATCACTAACATAATTTTCTAAGGGTCAGTATCAAATTGGTTACACAGAAAGAGAACCCCATATGTCCTTAATGTGGATCATAAATTAAAATGTAGGAAAAAGAGACATGCTCAACAAAGAATATTGACTTAAAACACCTCTGTAATTTGTGTCAGGACTACTACCACACATCTCTTTATAATTTACAGTATATTTTGTTGAAAAGGCAGCAATAAATGGAGAATGATCTTTTTGAGAATGCTCTCAAGCCTGCTGTGGGGACCTGATCCCACAGCAGCACTCAGGCAATGCAGCATTGGAGCGCATCAATGACAACTTCCCAACATGGGGAACCAGCAAGGAAAGGTGTTTTGCTGGACCTCAGGCTTACAAACAACAAAGAACTGCCCAGAGAGGGAAGTCAGAGGCAGCCTGGGCTGCAGTAGCCATGTGAGGATGGCCTTCATGATCTTGAGGAGGGAGAAAGGCAGTAAGCAGAACACAGTCTCGGATTTCAGGAGAGCAGACACAATCCTTTTCAGAGATCTCTTTATAAGAACCTCATGGGAAACTGAGGAGAAGAGGGGTCCAGGAAAGCTGGTTGATATTCAGGGATCACCTCCTTTCCTCAGGAAAGGTCCATCCTGACAAATAAGAAATTAAGCAAAAGCAGCATGTGAGAGCAATGAGCTTCTTACTGAACTCAGATACCAAAAGGAGGCTTAAAATAGGTGCAAGTACTAATTTCACTGTCAGTCTTTGAGGGCTTACAAGTCTGAACAATGGGATATTTGATTGCTGGTTTATTTGTAACTAATCCTTCTAACAAAACTAGGGCCTACTGCATGCACCTCTGCACAGATCTTTGCACCAGCAGGTCTTGGGGGCAGTATAAGGAGCTAAAATCACATTATTTTTCATAGAGAAGCAAAACCTTTATTTCTATAAAACATAGAGAAACAGAACAAAGTCTATTGATCTCAACACAAACATGATCTTTTGGAAGAGATATAATTTCAAGGTCCCAAACTACATTTTACAAGGACAAAAAAACCAAAGCACAAAATGCTGACCTAACATAATGGCATTAATAACTTCATTGTTTAATAATGAGGAGGAAAAAAAATCGCTTTACTCCTATAAAGTGATTTCAGGGCATGTTCAGGTGGGAATCATGGAGAATTTCTTTACAGAAAGGGTTTTCACTGGAATGGGCTGCCCAGGACAGTGGTGAAGTCAACATCCCTGAAAGTCTTTAAGAAGTGACTGGACATGGCACTTAGTGCTATGTTCTAGTTGACAACGTGGTGTGTGGTCAAGGGTCAGACTCAATGATCTTGGAGGTCAGCCTTGGCCAACCTAAATGATTCTGTGATTCAGAAGTGGACTAAAACTTACACATATGCACAGTTATTTGTGTTACTATGCTTTATAAAAAGTTATTTTATCACTGCTAACCAAGATTAAAATGTCAACTCACCAGTTCTGTGAACTGATGATTAAATATTTAATAACTACAAAGCACGTTGTAACAGCATTTCCTACTCTGCCCTCAAGTGTCTCCATAGGACACAGGAGAGGAGTCAGGGTGCTGTGACCACCCTGCACAGGTTCTGGAAGGCCTGTGCTACTTCACTGAAATGAAAATGACCCCATCTGGATGGAGCTGCATCCAGGACACTGAGCACAACCAGCACAAAGGTATGGCAGCTTTCTGTGATTAAATAATTTGTCAGTTTGATCCCCAGAATGATCTGTGCTCCTACAGCTTTAGCAAAAGCCTGTAACTCCTACACATTCACTTCCACAGCTGAAACATCTTAATGAAAGCTGTCATTATTTCTGTAATTTACTTCTGAACCCTTCAGAGGTACCATCAACTGAAGTGAGACACTTTTGTCTGAATATTGCTTTCGGAGCCTTTTGTTAAGGTGGAAGAAATTTGAGAAGAATAATTTCAGGCCTTCCCCATTGATTTGTTCTATGCACATAACAGCACTTCATAAAAACTTGTGTCAGTGCTCCTAGTTTGAAGTGGACCAAGTTTTTTTCTTTCCCCACTTCACTATAAGGGAAAAAAACCACATTGCAAACAGCAATGTTAGGCACAAAAATAACTTTGAGTGGGACAAAGGGCACAGACAGTATTAGATATTCACTTTCTAAAACTCCCTTTTAACTTGGTGACATAAATAAGACCACATCTTCTTTGAGCAATCTCTGTGTAACTGTGTTACATCTGCAATTTTGGCATACACTACAAATCTTCTACACAGATTGTGACCAGAAATTCAGAGAATCATAGAACCATTAGGTTAGAAAAGACTAGCAAGATCAAGTCCACCCTTTGGCTGAACACCACCATGTCAACTAAACAAGGTTGAGAAGTGCAATGTCTACTTGTTTTATGAACACTTCCAAGAATGCTGACTCAACCACTTCCCTGGGGAGCTTGTTCCAATGCTTAGCTGTGCTTTCAGTGAAGAACATTTTTCCTTATATCCGACCTGGGCCTCTCTGGTACAACCTGAAGCCATTTCCCCTTCTCCTGTTGCTTGTTGCCTGGAAGAGAGCAGCCTCCACCTTGCTACAACCTCCTTTCAGATAGTTGTGGAAAGTGATAAAGTCTCTCCTAAGCCTATTTTTCTCCAGACTGAACAAATCTTGTGCTCTCAGCTGCTCCACATAGGACTTATGTTTCAGACCCTTCAATCAGACACAATTCAATTGCAACTTTTCACTTAGTTATAGCTGTGCTAACTTGTCACTATTAATTTTTGAGAATCAAAAACCAAAAGAAAGAGCTTGCATATCACATCTACAGGAGAGCACAAATAACAGAAGATTGGTCTGCAGGAGCAATTTCTGCCTGCTGTACAAAACACTTTGTCCCTATCAGGTTTGATCTTTCATACAGAAGTGAAATACTGATGGTTTCTATAAAATTTCTTGACTTGGAGTCAGGGCTTAAATACTACCTGTTATAACAAGTCACGTAGGCAGTGGAAAACCTGCTCAAGATAATGCCCTGTACAATCATGAAATGAAAAGTAAAAAAAATTAAAAAGAAATTGCAAAATTATTCATTATAACCATTGCTCTTCAGTCATGCAAAGCTCTGATCAGACAGTTCAAAACATCAGCAAACCTTCAGTTCTTGAATCTGGAACTAGAGAAAGCAGGGAAAATCTTCCAGAGGTGGATATCCACCTCTGATGAACTAGGATTGTTGCCCATAAAAGCAGAGACATAAAGTGATGGCAAACCTGGCAACAGCTATTCTTAAAACCAGACTGAATCCAGGACAAGCAGTACTGTAATAAACAACAGACCCCTGGAGGACTACTAGAAGTTATTCTCCAACTCCAAGTAAGTCAAGTGGGAATAAAAGCATTCAGATAATAGCTGTCATGTTGTATCTAATCACTGAAACAAAGTTAATCATGGAAAGTAATTTGTTTTTAAATTAGTGAAACACTTTGTTCACTTGACAAAAACTAAAGAACACTAACCCTTCCTGCTGAGTTTAAGCTTAATTACTGTTATGCTAACCGACAGAGAATCTTGAAATAATAGTCCAAAATTAAAACATCAATGTGAAGCATTATCACCAAATTTAATCATACTTATATGTTTCTTAAAATTGTCTCAGATTATATAAAATATGTATTTTCTACTTGCAATTGTTATTTTGTGAGGAATTAATTAGAAAGGTAAATTAACTCTCACACTGGTTGTCTTTTTTCTAGTACTTCTAATGTTGATGCCTAATGATTTCTTAGCATAAAACACTATTTCCTTTCACATTCCTTTTGGTCAGTTCTGTAGATTCAGAGATGGTTGTTCTGTGAAAGCTGCCTGTGTTTTCACAATAGGCTGTATCATCCAAAAAGTATGAAACACTTCATTCCCAATTTAAACACCACTAAGTGTTTAAACCACAGGTTGGAAGATCCCATTTTTCAGAAATGCAGAAGTGTATTTTGTGCAGCCATGGCTTTCTAGCAGTGTTACAGAGAGTTATTTGGAGACACATACTTTATTCTTGCAGTGCTACCCCAAGAAAGAGAATGAATGCAAAATCCCTCTTTATGATGATCATACAAATATTGACCTATTGGTTGTCACTAGATAACCAACAACTTAAAATACAATTTTTTATGAGTTAGTTTGTTAGTCCAGTTCAAATCACAGTGAGGGGAAGAAATCATAACTATCCACAGACACATTTCCACAGAGAGGGAGAGAGAAAGAGGACACAACAGGTTTCCATGGTTACTTTGTTAACCATCCTGATTTTACTGTTTACATAGTTTATAAACAAGACACTAAAACAAGAAGAAATGAAATATTTATTAAGACCTACGTTACAGACAGCTCCCACCATATGTCATGTCTGTTTCAACAGCTGACTGTCCAGTGGAGCCCTAAGACACACTGACATCTACTCACTGCTGCTGCTATCAGGTACATTACATTGGACAAAGCCCTGCTGAATGTGCACAGAGGAAGCCCTTGACCCAAGTTCATTTACTAACATGTCATCAGAAATTTCTTTTCAGTAGATGATGCCTTGCCTTGAAACCAACGATAAAACTGCAGGTTTCTTCCATGTAAGTAAAAGCTCTTGCTTGGCTATCAGCTAAAACTTACCGATCATCAAAGGCTGCTGTCGAAGGTTTTAGAGAAAT
>VZRX01005403.1:96872-112839 GCA_013398075.1 Notiomystis cincta | reverse complement strand
TGTGAAGGGGCAGCCTCTTCTGGGTTTAAAACACAGTCAAGAAAGAAAATCCTTGACAAAGTAATCAGCTCACCAGTCCCTCACACTAGTTCTGAAGAGGATTCACAAAACCTGTCTTGCAAGAGCAGCAAGAAATCTTGCTTATAGAAAGCACTGAGAGTCCTGGCCTTTTGTTTGAACCCTCTTCCCACATGCACCTCCCACACATGGCTTTAACTTGTGAAAAAAACTTACACTAACTCCAGGGTCCATTTTGATGGATATTTTCCTTTTTCAGAGATGCTCTCCTTCCTGGTTGGTTGTTCCTGTACTTCAGCAGGTGATTCCGACTGCTCATTTCTGCAAACAAGAATCAACAGTTCCAAAGCTTTGCCAAATTCACAACAGCTTGGCTTTATAGCCTTGATCAGGTGGTGAATTAAAAGCTCATTGAAAAACAAACCAGCACACCCAGGAAGAGGCTGCTGCTGAACTTACTTGGTTTCAAAATGCTCCTCTTCATACTCTGCCCAGGAATAGGTGCTGAGGAACCTCTGCAGTGAAGGACGCTTCTCATTCTGCTTCACCCCTAGCCTGCCCCTACCAAATGTTAAACAAGTTTGTCTGAATTTTCCCAGCAGATACAGAGGTGGGAATCAGAAATTTAGCAGCAGCCTACTCATTTGGTTGACCTCAGACAAACAACTTTCAAATTTAATTGCTTGAAATTAGGATAATTTAAAAAAAAAACCAAACGAAACCAAACAAAACTACAGATCCATCAACTGTAGATATTTAGATTTCGCATTTTAGTTCTAAAGCAAGAAAGTTGAGAGATTTTTTTTTAAAGCTCTCAGTGCTCAATAAATAAAAAAGGAGAGCTCATAGGGCTCATTTACCTATTATAGCACATGAAACTAATGCGAAAAGTGTAGCCTAAACATTATTATACTTCAAGATGCTCCATCAACTGCTCACTACAGGCACAGAGAGTTGAAAAATATTTCCCCCTGTTCAAAGACAAGCCCAGGTGACTTTACCAACTGCTTGATCTCCTGCTGAATCTGTCACTCTGCTCGTCTCCATCAGGCTCATGAAACTGGGCCTGGAGGAGAAATTTGCCACATTTACTGCACTGCCATGCTGATGCTTCATCCCAGCCGCTTTTGGGGAGGTGAAGCACCTCACCACCCCACCAGCAGCTCCTACTTACCAGTGGCACCCCAATCCCTGCACTCCCAGCACTCCTGGGCACTGCTGCAATGCTAACTCTCCGCAGGGCTGATGAGGGCTACACAAATAAGAGGCATTACTGGCTCTTAGCAAGGCACAACTGGGTTACCCACTGAGCACATGAAATACCATCTGTTCTATACAAACTATGAAGAAAATACATGGTGATGCTTAGCTTGAAGTGACAACACAAAGAATGCAATCCCAAGTGCACATCATGCTTTGAAAGCAGCATCTTTCCACAGCAAGTGCTTTCTGCCCACCTGAGCGAGGCTGGCTGCACAGCTTCCAGCAGAATACATTCAGATCTGAATGTATCTGAATTCCCCTAATCTCACTCACAGGAATTCTTATGCTCAGTTTGAACTGCTCCCATCTCATATTTCTATGCTAAATCTTCCTTTAACTCCAAGAGAATCACACGTGAACAATATTTCTTAACCAGTGAGTGAGAGCTTGACCATTTCAGCTTCATCTTCTAAAAGGGACCACTTAGAAAGTTGGTGGGGGGACTGAAAAGTAGATCCTTATGTTTGATGACATCAGCCCATATTTGCGGCAGAAAAGCATCAAGTCAAACATGCAGCAGAGCACCAGCATGTGACAAACAAAAATACACACATATTTAAATTTGAAATTTCCTGCAAGGGCCATTACCTTAAAGTTAAAAGGACTTGGTAGCTTTTTATTCATAGATTCATCTGTGAAGAGATCAAACATCAGAGCATTAAAGGAGGATTTTGGTGCTTACAGGAATGCAGTGAGTTTAATTTGCAGCCTAAGGTCTCACTTTCTGCAGTGTTTAAGCAAAGAGCACTCTCAGAAAGCAGAAATGAGATCTCAGAAAAAAGTTTCCTGTTTCATTGAATAAGTTCATTACATTCACACATTACTCATCCTCTGCAAACATCAACTTCTGTCACTATCATCAAATACATTCTATTATTGAGGCAGTGTCCTGTTACAGGACTGTCTTTCACAGTCAGGACTGTGATACAAAAGGCTCCTACAAGGATTTTACTGGTGTGGAAGACTTCTCTTTTCGTTTTTAAAGGACACATCCTATTTTTCAGAAGAATTTAATACTTCTCTGGCAAAGCCACAAGTGCACAGCACCAGCTGCAAACCTGGCTGCTTAGAGGGGGACATATAGGCCCCCTGCACTTAAGGGGTTTGTAGTTCCTGTTTAGAAAAGGGCAGAGTGCATCTGTAGGGAGCAGCCAAAGCTCAGCTACCTAGAAATAGCTACTGTGAACAAGCACCCAAATTTACTGCTCACAAGGAATAAGATTATCATGAACACATGCCATGCACTTTTCTGAAAGCCAGAATGTTCCTGTGTACTTGTGATGGTCCCACACACCCCCCGAGATCCATAACAGTTTAGGTACATATTTAATTTCAGAGAGATGCTTTTAATACTGTTAATAAATTGGTATTTTCCCCCTATTTCTGGAAGAGGGGGTAAAACAACCCTATAACCCCACCACCTAAGATGTGGAGGGATTACATGACTTCTCTGCAGCTCTAAGGGTCTGTCTGGCAGGTGCTAGCAAGGGGAAAGAGGCTTTTCCTGGTTACCTCTGTCTCCAAGGGAGCTGAAGGACCTCTCGTTCTGCAGCAGGACCTGCTTGAGCTCCTCGAGCTCGGCATGTTCTTTGGCATACATGCGCTTCAGGTTCTCCACGTGCTGGATCATCACCTCCACGGCCTTGCTCACCCGGCTCTCCTGGGGGAGCAGGGAAAGCAGCAGCTCTCAGGAACTGCATCATGTTTGGAGATTTCCCCCTCAAGCATCTGCTCTCCTCCAAGAGCCTTTCACTTTTACCCTCCCTTTCAAAGCTTCACTACAACCCAGCACATGCCCAGGTTTCATTCACTCTCGTACAATAAATAAATTAGTCTTCAGTTTTCCAAGCCCTTACAACTCATCATCTCCTCTGATCTACAGTCTCAGCTGCCACCATGCATTTGCTGGTATTGCCAAGCTATATTTTCATGCTGCTCTGGGGTATTATACACAACCATACCATTTGAGCAGGGCTTTGTAATTTTCCATCGATTTAGCTGATTAGCTGCCCTTTCCATAAGGCACAGAACCACTTCTACATCATCAAGGCCATCATTACCACACTGCTTGGTATTTTCTACATCTCACTGCTGGCAAAGTCTTTAATTTTTGTGTTTGTTTGGGGTTTTTTCCTGACCAGAACTTTATTTCTGCTGTGGGTTTTTGCACAATTTTCAGTGTCTGGGATTCCTTATGACAACACAGAATGAAATGAGAAAGCCAGGACTAAGCTGTCCTGGCCAGTCTACACTACATACACCAGATTCCCAAATCCAATCCTGGAAGCAGAAGCCCAAACATATATGGCTATCCCTCTGCAGCTAGAAGATTTTAGCTTTATACTAAGTAGTTTTGGAAAGTGTTACCTGATTAATCGCTCCCAACATCTCTGCTCTGCTGGCGACTCGAGCTGCATATTGGCTAAGGAACTGCAGGCTTTTCTGCAGCTTCTTAATGATCTCCTGTGCTTGGTTGTCTTCTTCACACAAAGGAACTAATGCCTAAGAGCACACAGTGGTAAGAAAATTGGTGAGAGTTAACAGAGAACGAAGGGTTGAGCTGATGACACTGAGGAGCTGCGTTCAGGCCCACACCAATATCCTCAACCAGTGTAACTTGGATGCAGAGCTCTGGCGGGCAGAGACTGGAGCATGAGGCCAGCTGAAGCAGGGGTCAGATGTTTGTACAACAGAAGAATTCCCTGCTGCCTGAGCACACAATGCACTTGGATCAAGATGACCCCTTGTAATCCCTCTTATGTCAACTGCATTGCTCCAGAACTTCATCCAGATTTGCTCATCATGTATCCCATGCATACACAAACCCTTTAAAGAGCTCTTTTAAGAGAGACACTTATTACTCATCCCATCCACCCTACCAGCCCTGGTCAATACTGACCTCTAACATCTTCACAGCATTTGTGATCTCCTTTTTCAAATTTTCTTCAGCCAAGTCTCGGGACCTCTCTTCAAGCTTCACTCTCTTGTCCAAGGTAAACAAGTCACACTTAAAACCTAAAGACAGCCTCAGAAATTCAGCCTGTTGTAGGAGAGGAAAAGATTTCAGAGGAATCCAAGTGATGCAGAAATTTAAGGAGATTTGGACACTGACAAGCATTTGGGACTATATCCTGTGAACCAAGTTTAGGAGAGATACAGAAGAATAAGTGAACATGACCCACTTCCTCAAAGCAGGTCTTCCCATCTGTAGTGATGGGGGGAATGTTCTGCAGCCAGAAGAGGTGACATCCTGGCAGCACACTGTGCCATCTGTGCCTTTTGACAAAACTGTCTTAAATCAGCACATTCTGCCTGGGAGGAGGTCACAGCTATGCTCCTTCAAGCTTGCAAACAAATGTCTCAGTAGTGACAAGTCTTTGTTCAGTTTTCCAGATTTCCACCTTTCTCCATCCCATCTCTTGCAAAAATTTCCATTACGCTTAGAAAGAGAGATTTCAGAAATTAACCTCCAGAAATAAGTTTAAGCTGGATCATTCTTTTACATAGGAGACGATATTAATCAGAGTTTAGATACAAGATCTCTGTTGTCTGAGATACTTCAGAATACAAGCAGGTGAGACTTACCTCCACTTCCTTCTCATTTGGGGAGTCACTGTAGGAGAAGAAAAAGAACCATGGAACAGACTGTAGCTTTAAATTCATACCTGCAGGTGATCACTGAAAGTCAAAACACTTACAGCTCATTCTGCTTGGTTTTATCTCCTTTAATGCCACCTGCAGTGGATGAACTCCCTGGCAAGAGACAAGAAAAAAAAGTTTTCAGACCAAAGTGAAAAAACAGCTTCCCCAAACCAACCTGTAAGTCTTTTAAGCTTTTACAGAAGCCACTGTTTAAGATTTCCTGTGTTAAGCTCTTGCCACTAAAAACAACTCGTGTGCCTCATTGTGAGGCAGCACAAGCACTGCCACTTGCACAAAGCCCTAAAAGTCAGTTGTTCAGGGCACTTCAGCTGGCATCTGATTAGCACAGAAAAGGTTAATTGCAGGTTTTGGCTTCAGGATAACTTCAGGCTCCCTCACCAGCTCATAGTGAACTCCAAAGGCAAAAGAGGAGGTGATTTGAAAAGTGGAGATGTCTAAGGAGAAACAACATCCTGCTCCTCTGTATCACGGAGAGCACAGAGATGCTGCGTTTACAAATCTCTGGGGAGAGCAGGAGTGCCAGAACTTATATCTTTTAAATATCTCAACTCCTTTGCAGCTAAGAACTTTCCTCCTGTCTTGAAGAATGTGAAGCTGGTTAGATCAGTGTCTGCACAAATCAGAGCAGCAGATTTTGCATGACACTGCGGTCCTTTTCCCTATTTTGATCTCCAACTACAGCTACAAAGCCATAAAACAAAAGCCCCTGATCATGCTTGGTGTGCTCCCTGTACCTCTCTACACAGCTCTGGACCCAGCTTGTGCTCCAGAAGAAGTTCAGTGAAATACTCTTACCTTTCCTGTTAGGAACCACAGCTGGTGCTTCTTCACTCTGCTCTTTATTATTTTTCTCTTCCTGGTCCACCTCCTAAAGGCACATCAGAGCAGCTACAGCAAGGGAGCAGCCCCAGCACCCCTGGAGGGGCCTGTCCCCTCCTTTGCCACTGCCCAGCCAGCCCAGCTTGGCTTTTCACTGCCACCAGCACTCTTACCGGCTCTGGCTTCAAAACATTTTGAAACACAGGCTTATGTTCTTCCATCACCAGGCAGGATTCCTTCTTGATTTGACTTGGTCCTGTGGAGATAAATTCCCAAATACAAATGTAACAATTAAAAAAAACACACCAAGCTTCCAACAGCCACCGTTTTAGCCAGGGGTCAAGAGGGCTAAAAAACTGCACCAAATGCCAGGAAAGACCACTAAGAAAAAGAGGTGGCAGCAAAGAACACTATAAAGAATCATAGGAAGAAGTGTGATAATAATTATGGTTGGAAAAAATCCCCATACAAAATGTTATATGTCTACAGCTGAGAATATCATGTACTTCCTGTAGTTGAAGATGCGAGAGCTAAAGTAATATTCCCTTGGATAAATAAATTTTATTCTTTTGCTACCAGCCTGGAGGTTTTTTTTGTTGTTGTTATGCTTGCTGTTTAAAGAGACATTTTATAATTAACACTTACACCTTTAAGAACATCTAGAATATTTTGTCTTCTCCTCTGTTTATGCAGTCACACGCAGGTGTGAGCTAAAGAAATGGCATGGGGAAAAAAACCCAAAAAGCCAAGCAAAACTCTGCAAGGGGACAGTTATCAGTTCTAATACTAGAAACTTTCTTTTCAGAGGTGTACAACAGGCAGCTGGATTCTCAGACTTCTTTAAAGCTATTGAGACTCTTTTTGATCTGTTCTGCATATCTATTTCCTCTTTGCCAAAGGCACCTGGACCTCATATGAAAACTAACAGTAGAGGGAAATTAGTAGAAAGAAAATGTTTTAAATGAGGAGACAGAATTAGATTTCAGGAACATAGTACTGAGGAAAGAAACAAAACTAAAGAAGCAATAGTCTTATATTGAGGTAAAAGATTAAAAAAATATTACAAACAAGCACACACAGGTACTCTGTGATGCTTATTCAGATCATCTTTACAAAAACAGCTTAAATATAGTGTGTACACATGCTCCAGTTTTAGTTTGGTTTTATAGTTTTTCAGTGGAAGAAAACCATCAGATCTGGTGGATGTTTATGGCTCTAGCAAAGATAGAGGGATACACAAATGCCTCTACCCTCATCAGTCCTCTTGAACCATCCCAGCTTCTCGTGCAACAGCCTTGAAAGAGAGAAAATTGTTTAGTGGAACTGTTGAACTAAATAACTGTTTAAAGCCATAAAAACATTTTTTCTCTTGTCAAAATGGCCTGGGATTTTGTACTCAATCAATGTTTTGCCAGCTGAGCAAGTCCCAAGAACTCAGCCAGTCATTTTATGCTACCTGCCTACAGCACTTTGGTAAGGTGGGTAAAAAATTTTATCCCTACTCAGCTTCAGGAAGGCTTGAGAGCACTGGTAGGTAAAAATACTTGCAAAAATAGAAATTCTCAAGTTGTTGCTCTTACTCAGCTTCCTCACTTCAAAGATGTGCTGGAAGCAAACCATTTCCTCAGTGGGTGAGTGCCAGGCAGTGCAGCAGCCACTCTACCTGACACAGGAGCAGCTGGGTCCTTATCGCTACTTGTCTCCGTTGCCGTGGAAGTTGGCACATCTTCCCCTCTCTCGTGTAAGCCTTTGGGTGACCTTTCCTCCATAGCAAGGCAGCCTGCAACATCAGACAGTAGATAACACAGCCTTTATTGTCCAGTACACACACAGACTTGGGCCCATGCAGGACTTTCAGTGCCCCAAATTAAGGGCTCACCTGGTACTGGTGCTGTGCTTTCCACCGAGGATGCAAGAGCTTCTCGGGCTGATGTTAAGTGATCACTGCCAAAATAAAACTCTTTCAGATACTCATCCACATGATACAGATCTTGATAAAGGCTTTTAAATCTTGCACAAGATCTGACCTGGATGGGATCAGAGTGGCTGGTAGTGTTGACTCTCCACGGTCAATCTTCACAGAGAGAGAGAAGGGTTAGCATCAGAGTGATAACTGCCAGTATAAAACTTGTATGTCAAAGCTTTAACTTTCCCAGCTGCCCCTAAACTATTCCAGCTGTGAAGAACTAGCTGGTAAGTGCACAGATTCACCCACTGGTCTGAAGCCATCTCAGGAATGTCATACTTAGAAATGTATTTTGGTTCCTGACTCCATGGTTTGCTCCTAATGCACATTTTTCAATGACCAACGAATGTGGTACTGCACCCCCACTGTTTCATCTTAACTCTGTGCATCAGGATAGAGCCATTTTTGAGGTCTGGACCTCAAAACCTACAAGTGAGGTGCACAGAGCTTCACTTGGCTCTAGGAATCAGACTCATTAGGCAAATAAAAAGGTTAATAGTCACAGCATGAGCAAGCAGGTGGTTCAGAACACAGAAAACCTGCGTGCTATGTTGTACATCTTAGTGACTGCCTTTGAAAGGATCCAGTTTTACAATATTATCTATAACAATTACCCAGATCCTTCAGAGGCCCTGGGCCCCCCTGGTGTGCAAACAGCAAAGGAACAAAGCAATTAAAAGCTGGCAGTTTTGCTCATGTTCCTTTATTTGCCACAGTGTGGTTTTGGACTCGAGTCTTATCACATCACAGACAAAACCAATATCCTCTTGAGGCTTTTAATGTTGAGGGAGGTGCTGTATGTGCACTATCCCTCTTCCTCATTTCATCCTGCTCCCTCATTCAGTTGTTAGGTTGGTTTCTCTTTATGGGTAAAAATACAGGGGGGAACTGAGTTTAAAGGGTTAAACTGATGAAGACTTGTACTGAATTATACCCATGGTGGAGGAGACGTGCTGAACAGAAAACAAAACCACCTCAAAACCAGTCCTCTCTCCAAGCAGACAAGGAATGAGGATGGACAGCTCCCTACACATCAAGCACCCAAGAGCACTATTAAAGTGTGTGTGGAGAAACAACAGTAAAATCACATCAGCAAGTGATTACCCANCCCCCCCCCCCCCCGAAATGCCCTCAGAACACAGGAAACCCAGCAAATGAGAACAGGAGGGGCCCAAGGGTCCTGATCACTCCTAAGAGTGACCAGCTGCTCCCTGCATAAGGAAGTGGCTTTTCCCTCCTCCCTGCCCTGTCACTGGACTGCTCTTGCACAGCTCTGCCCCAGCCAGGTGGATGCTTCCTCTAATGCAAATTCAGGCTATTTTTGTTATTATTTGAATTCTCTTGTAAGCTAGAGGAAGTACAGCACTACATTTGCCTTGCTCAGGCCATTGGGTCTGCAGGAGTATAGGGGAGGGAGAATAACATCACGCTGTAAAGAAATCTAAAGGGCTTTGAAAACTAACACACAGCACCCAAGTAAACAGAAAAGCCCTTGCATCACCTAGAACTGACTGAAATGATACATAATATGCTACATGACCTGTCCCTGCCCAGATGGACACATGGTCAGTAGTTTCTGTTTGCCATGAAGGAAACCCCTCAATTCAGTTTTTTAAAGCCCCAAGCTGGCTACCAGGATTGTACACTCCCAGGGATTCCACTTAAACAAACAAACAAAAAAAGAGAAACACCACATTCTAGATTTCTTAATAAAATAGAATCACAGAATGGTTTGGTTCTGAAGGGACTTTAAAGATCAAAGTTCCAATCCCCTACCATGGGCAGGGACACCTTCCACTATCCCAGGTTGCTCAGATGAACATCCACCCTGGCCTTGGACACTGCCAGGGGTGGGGCAGCCACAACTTCTCTGGGCACCCTGTGGCAGGGCCTCAGCACCCTCACAGTATGATCTGTTTGCACAAGGCATTAGAGAATAGCACAGTCCTTTTATGAGGAAGAACAGCCAAAGAAGATCCTGAAGCACATCCCTAATCACTTTTCCCACCTCCATCCCTCTGATTAGCATAATAATCCAAGGGTTCTCTATCTCAGCCCATGAATTCTGGACACAGTCTGGTACAACTCCTCCCAAACAATCATTAACATTTGGAAGACCTGTCTGGTTTTCAGATTGTGATATGACTTCCACATTTATAAATCAAGTATGAAAAGCCCAAGCTTCACTTGGCTCTCACAAGTTCTCCTTTGTTAAGTAGCCCCTCTATGGTGACAATGATTTGACATAAATAATTTGAGTTACTTACGTGCTGATCTGCTCAAATATATCCGCAACTGCAGTGTAATAAAACTCCAAAGAAAATTAGGAAGACTCTTTCTATTTTACATGGATATTCAAATTTTCCTGCGTGCCAGTGTTTAGAATACTGGGCACAGCCCATTTACCTTTTCTCTGGGGCAAGCTTTAACATTTTATTTTCCCCCTTCAGAATATTCATGTGCAAAGTTTATACTAAAAAGTGATAAGAATGGAAAATTATATTTCTGAGCCCAGCTGGAATTACAGAAATCTCCAAAGCAACAAGGCACAGGTGTTCCACATGTGTTTGCACAGCTGTGACTTTGCAGAAGGACTGGATGAAGCAAGAACCCTCGCCATGATCCTCTTCAAGGTCACTTAAATGGTAGCAGCACAAATTGGGAGTTCTTTACCTGCTCTACCCCAGTGTGCTGAAACCACAAAGTCCCCAGCACTCTTACTTTATGCCCTCACTGCACTTTCTGCTTTGATTTACCACTACAGCCAGACCATGCTGCACTTACAGGTACCACACACCAGCCAGTATCACTCTGAGGCTGGCTGCTCTTTAGTCCCAAAGGTTATTTCCAGGTTCACAGAAACCACTGACCAATTTCTTTCATCATCCCCACCAATAATGGAGTTGGTAGAGCTCATTAGAAGCCCTGTGTGGTGGAGATGAGGTCTAGATTTCAATAGTGAGGACTGAGGCACAGCTTAGGTGTGCTGAGCTGCAGTTTCTCTTGCTGTTGCCACGAGAAAACTGCAGCTCAAGTTGTACATGCATGATTTAGGGCAGCAGTGAAGGCATGGCTGAGTACATCAGCTGAAGGAAAGCTCCCATACAGCAAAGATGGCATTTTTCAGCTGTTACATGGTGCCCATGGGAGAAAGTGCAAAGAAAGGAAGTACTCCTAACTGAAGCACCCTGCAGCTCCTTGCAGGTGGATAAAAAGAGCGAAAACACTCAGTTCTTCCCCGGCAGAACCAACTGTTACTGCAGAACCAGCACTGTCTCCAGCCTTGAAACCACATTTAAAACACTCCACAGCTAAAAGCATGACCCAGTTGCATGTGAACATCGAGACATTTAGATTTATAACTAAAGTATTGCAGAAACATGCCCAAACAGAAGGGAACACCCCCCACAGCACCCTGCTGACTGATGCCAGCTCCATCCACTGTGGAGCAGTGCTGATTTATAGCTGAGCCATCTGGATCTGGGTCTGAGCAAGGTACAAAATGCTTGAGCCTGTTCAAAACCACATCTTGGGCATCAGAGGCAGCACTCACCTCAGCAACTGAAGAGTCCATCATTGTAATGGAAACAGGAAGGTCTGCATCAGTGTAGTCATCAGCAGAGCATATTTTCCACCTGGCAACACAGGCTTTATTTGCATATTGCCCAAACAACGGAGAGATAGAGTGCCCATTTTCCTTAAGCACATAACAACTGAAGTCACCACTCTGTGTAGTCAGTCAGCTGGTCTCTCAGGGAAAGACAAATTCATCACCAACATCAATCCCTCCTCCCCCGAACAGCAAGAACCACCATCAGTCCTTTTCCCAGCCTCCTCCACACTGCACAATTCTACAGAAAACCAGTGGCAAAAGCTTCAAGAGCTGCTGAGTCTCTTGCTGCAGACTGCCTGCTTCTGCACCTTCAGGAACATCCTTATCTTTCAAAATATTCACTGCAATTCACTTCAGCTTTCATAATTTCAAGCAGTTCAATCTCTATTTTAAAGATCTAAGGAGGCAGCTTGATAGGCAAAGACCTCAGAATTCCTGCTCTGCAAAAAGAAAAGTGACTCCTCAAAGCCAATAGGATTTTGATACCTAATAGGAACAGCATGTGAGTTAAGCATGGAAAATAGACAAAAATGCCTAAATCATGTCTCAGTTCTCCAGCATGAAATAGAAACACCATAACTGTATTTGGCTGGTTACCAGCAGTTCCAGTAAAGAGTTTTGGTATTTGTGAATAGAAGAAAAGTGTTGCCCTGGATCACCATGAGCTCATCACCAGGTGTCCAGTATTCTCTCTAAGGGAGGCCCCTGCAGCTGAACTCAGCACATGGAATCTGCTAGACCCTGTGGACTCTTCCTGCCTTCAGCCCAAAGAGGTTATTCTGCCACCTTACCTGTATTCTCCTGATGTCACATCTGAGCTGGACACGTGTCCCACATCACAACCCTCCAAGGTGCCAGAGCTCTGCCTGCAAGGCTGGTCCCAGCTGTGCCCAGGAGGGTTATTTGGGCAGGAGGTCTCCAAGGTCAGAGCATCTGTTAAGAATGATAAGCATGAAGAGAAGTGATCTTTGACAAAGCTGGATTTAGTTACAAGTCAGTTTTTTGTCTAACTCTAAAATAATCAAGAAGCAGACCAACCAAGAAGAGATTTATACTAAGACAACTTCCATCTTGGTAAGAAAGCATGCCTTCAACTTGTTGTGTAGATGAAGAGTTTGGCAAACTGAAACAGCCCTTTCAGAGCAGCAGAGTGCTCTGATAAGGAACACATGTGGCAAAGAAAGATCTACTTCCATGGCCTGGAATTACACTTGAACATTTATAGTTTGTGTGGTACCAGCTCACCGCTGGGAAAATGCTTGTGTGTGATATCCCAAATGCAGCATCCTGCAGCTCTGCAATGCATAGCTGTCAGTGGCTGCTTTTAATCCTCATAAGGCTTGAGAGCTGCAGGGAAGTTCAAACAACTCAGGAATGAAGGAGAAAATAACAGATACAATCTGCTGTGAAAGGTGGGGCGGTTCAGCCTGGAAAAGAGAAGGTTGAATGGACACTGGCACAGACTGCCCACCCAGAGCAGCTGTGTCTGCTCTATCCCTGGCAGTGTCCAGGGCTAGGTTGGATGGGGCTCTGAGCAAACTGGAATAGTGGAAGGTGTCTCTGCCCATGGCAGGGGGATGGAACTGGATGAGCTTTAGGGTCCCTTCCAGCCCAAACCATTTTCTCACTCTATGATTTTATTCTCAGTAGCTCTGTTACTGTTCAGGCTGTTAAACCAGGACTGCCCTCAGCTCAGCAGCCAAGGAGCAGGACATCTCAGAGTGTGCCAGAGGGAATGGGGAGAATATAACTCACACCCTCTGGATCCAGACTGACAAGCATCCTATCAGGAATATACTTGGATGTATGATTTATACCAGTAGTTTCTTAAGATTTTGAGAATTGTCTGTCAGGGTGACAGACAGACACTTTTTCAGGCGTTTGATTGCAAGCACTATAATCACAGTTCAGATTCCTGTATTACACACAGAAATAGGTTAAAGCCCACAACAGATTTTCCACACTCTAGCAGCACATTCAGCACTACTGAGGCTGTTCTGTTGACTCTTTCTATATGTCAGGTGAAAGACAGAAATGTCCAACACTACCAGGTCTTACCTAGCAGAGGGGAGCTGTGCCAGTGTGAAACACCCAAGGGCAGTGCCCAGGGAGAGTCAGAGTAGAAAGTGGGTCCTTCACTCCACGGTCGTTTGGAGCAGTGGAGCTGCTAATTGAAAAAATAATAAGTGCTGCTGTTCCACCATGCTGAATACATTAATGCCACCAACTCCCCCCACGCACAGGCATCTGCATAATGTAACACCAACAGTTACACAAATACATCTGTGTCTTTTTTGTCTGGAAAAGCAGGAGGACTCGTATCTTTAATGGGCAGAAACGCTACAGGAAGAGGCAGGATAATTAAACTTTACACTTGCAACAAATGCGTTGGTTCAAGCTAGGTCTCAGAATAAATACTACAAAACCAGGCAAGATGAGCAGGACAGGAGAACCAAAGAATCCACTCAAACCCTGTGAAGGGGGTAAAAAGAAAAAATAAAAATCCAAACCACGCTATTTGAGCCAAGAAGGTGGCATCCGAGAAAACTTCTGAAGCAACATGTACGCAGCTGTATTTGACCTAATGTTGTTTAGGTGATGAAAAATGGAAAAGAAATTGGAAGAAGTGCCATCTTCAGTCTTTGATCCTTCTCAAAAAGCAATTTATCACGCTTCTGCGTTGCGCTTCAGAGGCAGTGGGAACCTGGCTTTGCAATAAAGTGTGGAATATGCTTTTGTGTGCATGTAAACACCTGCGTGCACATACATACAGATACTGATCTCTGGTTTTAGTGAATGTTTAATGCAGCAAAGTTTCTCAGGAGGAAAGTTATTTATTTCCCTGAGGTGATGAAGAAAAAATCCCACCCAAATAAAGCCAGCATCCCATTTTAACAGGCTCAGCAATGATCACAGCAAGCATGCTTACCTTCCCTTTTACGTGTTCAGCTGACGTGGGCAGCAGAGCGTAGTCAGATTCTAACTCTGCACAGCACTGTTGCAATAGAGAGAGAGTTTAAAACAGGCAGGTAAGGAAAACCAACAAAGATAAAAAAAGGAGAAGGAACACTGCCACCGATTCTGAGCAAAATGCAACTTTATCTTTCAAACTGAACTACTTGCAGCTATTAGCTGCAGAACTCCAGCTGCAAAACTCTGCAGTTGTTGCCCCTTGCTACTTTCAGCCTTTACTTCTGCAGACCCTCACACACAAATACAAGTTTTATTCACGTGCAGCTAGCCCAGTTTTGAGTCTGCTACTCTGATGCCCCTGTCACAGCCTGTTTGCCGTTATAAATACCTTGCTGTTCTGTGTTGAATCCAAAGTGCTCAGATCCTGAGCTGTAGCATTCCTTACTAAAGTCAGTTGGGAAAAAAATCTTTCCACAATGTCTCCCCCTCCACCCCCTTCCAAAATTGAAGCAAGTAATTTTATTCAAAGCAAAGCATTCCAGAGTTATGTAATTTCCAACGTATTTCTCCACAGAGGACCTCAAAGTTAATAACTGTTTCACTGCCTATTCCAGTGTCTGGATACTGAAAAAAACTTACATTATGGGATTTTAGACATTTGTTTTCAAGCCTGTCTGCAGAACTGAGGGCTGGCTGTGGGACAAAAATCACACCAATGCATCAGGGAAGGTTTCCCTCAGCCCCTTTTGAGATGATCACCAAGAATTGCTCACAGTGAAGACCAACACCACACCTGTAAGTCCTGACACATTCTTCCCAGAAAGCTGAATAAGGAAAATTATGCGCAGATTTGTACATACAGGTTGTGCGCATGCTAGACAAGAAGATATCAGGTGCTGCCAGATGGTTTGCAGCTCATCTCAGCTGTGCTGTCCTTCCACCAGAGCCCCTCCTGTGAAAGTCCACCTTTCCTGCTCCCAGCAAAGGTCACCATACCTGGCACAGCAATTCACAGAGTCGCCTCTGCAGCAGTTCCCATCTCAGTGCATTAGCAGTTGCTATGAAGAGATATTTATAAGTCTAACAGGGTTCTTTACAACTTGATAACGAGCAATCCAATGTTACAGCACCTCTAACTACTCCTTAGCAGAATTCACTGCAATTTGCGTTAGTCTGGTTCAGTCTGCAACAGTTTTCCACAGGGAAGAGAAAATACTGGTCACCTTCCCCTGCAAATCATGGGCGGTGCTTCCCCACAACATCAGTATTAAGATTCCACAGTTCCTTGTGGAAACAGATCCCTCAGTTATGGCTTAGGGGAAGAGAAGTATTTGGCCTTTCAGCCTGACATCTTGTACAGAAGTTTTAAAGTCCATAGGCTTTATATTTAGAAGCATTTTCTTCTCTTACTATGCAGGTGGGAGGAAGTAGGGGTTTGGAATGGGTAGGTGGGGAGGAGACCACAACCCAGCCCTTCAGTCAGAAGAGGCACCAGACCTCTCCAGCTTTCTACTGGAACCAATATAAAGCATTTTTATTCTTTCCTTCAGTGCCAGCCTTGTTTGTTAGCCCAGTTCTTCTTAATAGTTTGCAACTTCTCTACACATCTGCCATCTTATTTATCCACAGAAAGATTTCTGTAAATTAACTGGAGTAATTTAAAGCCAAGGTCCTAGCCATTTTCAGGATTGTGTGTTTTTTTTTTGGGGGGG
>VZRX01005403.1:0-93574 GCA_013398075.1 Notiomystis cincta | reverse complement strand
AAAAAAAAAAAAAAGAGAAACCACCCAAAAACTCAACAAGAAACCCCCAAAGCAAAACCCGTCCCCACCCCCAAAAGGCACACATGCTTTGAAGGGGTACCTAGCAGAGAGCTCTTTCCTGAGGTGAAGTTGTTCTGTCTTGGTTCTCCTCAGGTTGCCTGCCATCAGAATAAAATCCTTGTCTAAGTTCTCCTTGCATTTTTCCAAGAGCTGGAGTTTCTGCATCCAAAGACGTCTTTTTTTTCCAAGTTCTTGCTTGAGAGCCTGTGGAATTTTGAAGTTGCCATGTGGTTAAAGGAGGAGCAAAGCCAAAGAATGAGCCAGAGCCTCAATTTACGTGGTGAGAACTGAGTTTCCTGCTCCACCAATTAATACTTTCAGCTATACCCCACACTATCAGAGTAAAGATAAAACTCCACCAGCAAGGTGCCCAGATACAGCAACAAAAACCATAACTCATAAGAGGAAGTTTTAATAATGACCATCTTGCAGGAAGCCTTAAAATTGATAATTTAGACTTCTGTGGCCCTTTCCTTAAAGTACAACTAAGTCCATTGGTATCAAATTGAATTTGTACTACAAAATAAATGAAATAACCACAACCCAATAAAACCGTATTTCACTTTGTCATACACGCCTAGCAGATGATCTGTCCCAGGGATGACCTCCATGACAAAGGCTTTTAGATTTACCTCTGGTTTTTAGGAAGAAAATGGGGAAAAGGGTAAAAATTAAGTGTTAGGTAACACTGAGCCTTCTATTTCTCTGAGCAGTGACTTGCAGTATAAAGTATTGAGCAGAAGAATCCAGTGCTCGCTCTCTGACCTTGCTCAACCGAACACATGAAAGAGTGTCCTTAGCTTTTAAAGAATGCTTAATGAGAGTCAAATAGAGGTCAGGAAAGAATGAAGTTTATATTCCTGGGATTTTGCAACAATTCTAAGGGAAAAACATCAATCTTACAAATACAGGCCATGTTATCTGCTTGCAAGTTGGGGTTTGATGTTCAAGAGCTTCAAATCAAAACCACCAAACTAGCACAAGCTAAAAAAATCATGCTAAAAAAAAAAAAAAGGCAGTTTTTTGCTGATAGGTTTCCTAGGATGACATGGGATGTGGCCATGTGCAGCTGCCCACATCCTGAGGATCTGTTTCTCAGCCAAGGCAGGCAGCACTCACTTTCCGAAATACCATGATTTTGACACTTAAGTGGTAAAGGCTTATCAGGGTACATGTGCCAGTCTTATCTCCCAGTAGAAGGGTGAAAAAATTTCGGTGTCACTACTTATATATACTTAAATACATGTGTGTATATACACAAAAACATAAGCACACTTCAAGTTTGCTTTATGCCTAATATCCTTTAAAGCATACTTGAAAATACTAAACCCCAGCAAAACATGACCATAATTTATTTCACAGGAAATGGTGGGCAAGGCTTCTAGTGACAACTTTTGTTGACAAACTAATTGAATCTTGGACCATGTGCTTTCTCTGAGGCTAGAAGAAGCTACTTTGAATCTCTCTCCTTTTTTTTTTTCAGACCTACTATTGTTCAGCTCCGTGCATGAAATTTCACACATATCTGGCTTATTCTATCTAGGTGAAGATAATTTTTGACGGGAAGTCACTTCCCATCCCCCAAGGGACCCTAAAGGATGGGCTCTTTTATTTTTAAAGGATTTTGTTCTTTCTTGATCCTCTGTTAGCTCAGTTTCCAAATGCATTGCTCTTTAGGACCAGAATAGGATTCATTTGCCACAATCAACTCCAACCCCCACACAAAAAGATTTTAGCTGCACATGTTTAACAGGAATATGATCCCAACGTGAATGCAACTTCACAAGCGTTTTTCAGCTCTGACAGCTTTGAAGGAGGTGGTTTTTACTCAAGATCAAAAAGCTACAGCAAGTCATGAGCCAGCACTTTGCTAGAGTCTACCCAAAGTCACATCTGGGTGAAAATACTAAGATGATTGCACCTTCTTTAAGGGGAAGGTTTCAGGATTTACCCAAAGAAAAATTATTGAAAAACCTGGCTCCAGGGTTGGATGGCTCCCAATAATTGCTCCAGCCCTGCCCAGGAAACATGAAGAGGCCCAGCTACACCATTCTGCAGCACCAGAGGAAAAAAGAAGGACAGTTTTCTGCCCAAAGAGCCAACAACTTCAAGCAGCACATCCTCTGGTGACACCTGCTGTCACCCAAGGGAGATGAATTGAGGGATTTGACATCCATCAGGGAGCTGGAAAACAGCATTAATGTACAGCTCAGGATTGTTGGAGCATTCCTAACAACAGATCACAGGAAGGAGCAGGTTAGAGAAAAAGCCACATCCAATAAGATGGAAATTTCCGGAACTGTGCCGTTACAGGGAAGAGGAGGAGGGAACCAGAGTGCTTAGTTGTGTCCACAAGCTCCTACTACTGCATGGGGAAGATATTTTTACCAGTACCTTGAGCAAAACTCCATGCTTGCAAGCCTCACAAGAGGCATAAGGAGTAGGAGAAGTACATTATGCAAGACTAGGTTGTAAAACAAGGTTTTGTTGAAACTTTTCCTGTGGAATATACCCAGTAAAAGCAGAACTCTTTCCCTTTCACAATAAAGTAAATCCTATGGACGTTTTTATTTGGAAATTTGGTTATAAAGCTCCATTAATCCTCTTGATGGTGAGACCATCCAGTGACATTGCCAACTTCAGAGCGTGGGGAAAATGGGTTTGAGGCACACAGAAACAGGCAGTGGGCAGAAAAGCTTCCTTGTTCATAGGACGTGGTATTGCCACCCGACCTCATTTTCCTCTGCTAGTTGACCTGCTTCATCTGTCCTTTCCTTCAAGCAGAGTTTTAACTTAGGGAGCTCTCACACAAGGCAAGCCAGCAAGAGCACAGCATGTAAGTGAACAGCAATCATTCTTTTCCTCCTTAAAAAAAAAAAAAAAAACAAAAAAAAAAAAAAAAAAAAAAAAAAAGAAAATTTTTCTCTCCACACAGTCATCTCTGACCCACAGATGGACTCTGATCTCAAGTAATTAATACACACAGCAGCAAGATATCTACCTGAAGTTTTTGCACAGCACCACAATTTCACTAAATACTTCAGAAAAACAGTTACTCACCACAAGTTTTCTTTCCCAGGCCTGTTGCGTGTCTTCATCAGGATCTTTTACCCATTCTAACGAAGCCATGACAAGCTCCTCTGCCTCAGAGGCTTCTTCTTGCTGAAAAACAAAATAAACCTCAACCCCGCCCCCTCCCCCCCCCAAATCTGGCATTTCTAGTGCTCATCTAGAACAATTCTGCCCAGAATTACCCAGGATATAAATTAGTATTATATGTTATAATAGATGCCAAGTGATTTTGTTAAACCATTACCCCCTCCACCCTCAAACTATTCTTATTTTTTTCAAAAAGAGCAAACATAATCTGATTATCAATGCCTGGAAAACTCCTAATTAAATTGCTGATCAAAGACAACACCCTTATCCATGTAAGCTTTGCCACTGACCAGGTTTTGCATGATAGTCTTGAATTTTTCTCCTGCATACTCAGGCCCCTGAAGCAAAAGCAGCACTTCATGGTTCAGTGTTTCATCCAGGGATGTCCATTCAGTCCTGATAATCTTTGAAGAGATGGAGGAGCCAGCTAGTTTATTTTGACATGCCCTTATTACAGACCAGCATCAGTGACATTTAGACTTTCCTCAAGTACCCCTGCTCTGTATTTACCAGAAGGTCAGAGCTACCAAAACTTGAGGCTTGGAAATGCTTTTTCAAAACCATCACAATGAGGATAAAAAAAAAAAAAAAAAAAGCCAGCCAAGCTGCTGAGTGATCCAGTGTAAATATTCATGCCAGGGTAGGCAGGAGGAAGTCAGTAATTAGTTATCTTTATTCAGAGGAGGCTTTACCAAGTGATGAATAAGCAGAGCCCTTCCTTGCTTTGCAGGTGACTTGGTGGAATTGTGTCTCGCTGCAGCATTTGAAGGGCAAACACAGTGACTCACTGGGGCTCTGGGGAGCTGCAATTTGGGATGATACCTTAACTCCTCAGAGCTGCCTAGCCAAGCCTATCTCTCTTTTCTGGGCCTGAATTTTAGTGCATGAGTACATTTTTGGTGTTGTTACAAATGCTAATCCTTTGCAAATGCACCTCGTACAAAAATAAGCAGAAATCACTCAGCAGTATCTCTGTGCTGTCAGCTGTGCTGCACAGCATGTATCTGAAGGGAAAACAGCACACAGGGAAGGATGGGACTCCATGGATTGTCTAAAGAAATGGGAACAGAATATCTTAGCTTAAAAGAACCAAAGCCATAATTGTGGCAGGATGCTCTGCCTAAACTGGTGTAAAACAGCTTCAGCAAGACCCTACTTGCAAAAATTATCAATGGTGGATTGAGAAGGGGGAAATCACACTGCTGTTGGTGTTCGAGAATGCCAAGACCAGCCTGATTCCTTGATACCGAAATGAAAAGTTCTGAGGATGCAGAGAACAATGTTTCCTGACAGAAACTGGCACTGGTGAGGAAATGGCAGGAAAAACTCCTGACAAAGGACCCAACTGAGCTGTCCCAGCTGGCCTGGAAAGAGCTGACAGTTGATCACTTTAAAAACGCAGTCCCACTTTTTAAAGTTGAGGGCTTCTGACACACCCCTTCTAGCAGGGTTTGGGTGGAGATCCTCCCTCAAGTGGAGACACCTCCCAGAATTACTCTTCAAAGCTGAACAAAAGATTTGCCCATGGTCATCAATATGGGTGAGTAACAACAAACTCTATTTAACAATTATTAGCTTTGAAATTATTAATAGCTAGTGCACTGTATGAGTAGTTATAAGTAAGTAATTCTGATTAAAGTCTTTTAGCATAATCATTATCTTCTATTTATATAAATAATTTATTTTATTCTTTTAAATATATTTGGTTTGCCATCAGTGATGCTTATCAGAGTTTCTTAACAATACATTAGATGAAGACCCAACGACTTTATCAAGATGCTCACTCTAATGCTGAATTTCCTTCCTCACTGCATTGGACTTCAAAGAAAAAGAAGTCTCCTCTTTCACAACTGAAGAAAACATTGTTCATGTCTGGTGTAGGCAGCGAAAGAAGCAGACTGTCAGTTACTTTCTGCAGCATAAAAGCCTTTATATACTGGAAAACTGATCTCTTTTCCCATCACTCTGTTCTTCTGCCAGCTAAATGCATGACCCAAGCTCCTCCAGATTTACTTTGTAGAGCAGAGGGGGGTTGGAACTGGATGATCTTTAAGGTTCCTTCCAACCCAGCCCTTTCTGGGATACTATGAACTAATTTTTTTATAGCTACAAGTGTTTTGTTTGCTCTTCTCTGGACTTTCTCCAAGGTGCTTGGGACAATAGTGCAGCCATCTCATTCTATGTATACATGCTAGGATTCATGGCTTCTAAATCCAGTACAGGGAATGAGTTTTGTTCTGCCTCTGTTGATACAAAACAGCTGGGAAGAGATTAATTTCAGGTTTAATTCATACCTCAGAAGACTCTGCAAGCTCCAGTTCACAGTGCAGTGAATTCATCCCTTCAGGAATATTGCCGTTAAATTTACACAACAACGGGAAACTCAACCCATTCCTAAAAGAAGCAGGAAAAAATTATCCATTGGTCTTTTTTGGATTTCTGATGAAGTGCCTTTCCTGGGATTTGGTCACAATACTCACGAGATCAGCTCTTGCTGCATGTGTTGGATGCTCTCCAGCAGTTTGTTTTTTTCAGCCCGCAGTGCCTAAAACATCCGTGGGGTTTGGTTAGAGACTGACTTTGCCATGCAGAATTGGCACAGGCCAAACCAAACCCAATCCATACCTCTATTATCGAGGAGCACTCCACAATAGTTAACTTGAGTTCCTTGATGTCCTGCTCCTTCTGCAAGGATTGTAGAGAAAAGAACCAAAAAACCAAAATTATATTTGATCCTCCATCTCAGCAGTAAGATATATGATTTAGCTTGAATAGCAACCTGATTATGAGATAAAAATAGTCACAGATTTAAAAGAATATAGCCAGTTATCTTGCATATTAACTAATAGAAAGCACTCAGATGACCTTCTCTACCTAATTTCTAAAATAAGGGAAACAAATCCTCTCTTCCAGGTGCTGTACTTCAGTATATTACTCACCTGGTTTCAGGTCTGACAGATTAAACTAGACAGAGGCACTCTAGTTTCTGCTTAAAACATGGTCTATATTATATGCCAGCATGAGTTTTAATCCCAACTGACCCTTAGAACAAGTAGCAATGTTCCGAGTTTACTCTAATTGGTTTTCCCTATTAGAGTGTAGTGCTCTGTAGATTAAACATGACCTATCAGAAAGGCTGAAAAAAAGTCAGCCCTCATGGTAAGACCGAGGAATTGGTAAAAGAAGAGCCTTCCTTAGCAACTAGCAATGAGCTCCAGTCAGGTTATGCCATTGCAATAAAAGACACTGCACAGACAGCAGAGAATTTATAAGAGAAAACAGGAATTTCGAGTAGGAGCCCTTGTCCTCTCACACTTCTGAGTTCTTCCTACTCTCTTTAAAAATCATTGAGATTTTTGAAAGAGATGAAGTGCACAGAAAGCTAAGCAGGAAAAGCAAGATTATAGAACCAAATTATCCAAATGTCAACAAGTCAGTTTTCTGCTCCACTTTCTTCAAAATTATACCAACCACTCACATTTTTCCACATGTAATCTAGCAATCTACTTTCAAAATTCCTATTTAGTCAATAGACTAAGAGAGTCTTGCTAAAATAAAATGATACTATGGACTCACAAAAGCTTTGAATCATTCGAGTAGGAGGAAGTGGAAGCTACTTTTATTTTTTAAAAAAAAGTATGCCTTTAATCTGCTTCTGGAAAAACAACCAACCAAACCAAAACTATTAAAACACTCAGCTACGAAGTTATGAGCTGGATCACACTGAAGTTCAGTTCTCTTTGTTACTATTTGAATTCAGCTGCAGCCACATGGCAGGGAGCCCAATAGTCAAATATTTTATCAGGAGATTTATAGCATGTTCTGCTAAGTAGAAACCCCACTGGCATAGAAGGTTCTTCGCAAAATTCATGAATCCAGGGAATGCCAGCATGTTTGTGTAGTTTTATATCTTTGATTTCTAGTATAAAATGCATGTTTAAAAACATCATAAATGTTCACTCCTCAACAAAGCCTAGATAATTACATCTTAGCTATAAAAGAACAGATTTCCATTGGGCTCCAAGTCACCATTTCTAGTTTGACATGAACAATTTCAGTAAAAGATATGAAGGGAAAGACCTTCTGTACGTTCCTGCTAAAAGAAGTAGCCTTTAGAAATTTCTGGATGTTTTGCTTTAATGGAAGTTTGCTTTAATAAGTTGTGATTTAAAAAAAAAAAAAGGCAAGCAAAATCCTGAAACCTTTAATTATGCTGACTCATAATCAGGTCCTAAAGTAGAGCTCGCCTACTTTGAAGCCATTTATAGGATCAGGTTCTGCAGTGGGAAAAGAGTGGAAATAAAGTGCCACAGTGAATACTATTGCCTTGCCTTTTTACAAATCATCCCATCAGTACAGACCAGGAACCTGGGCCAGTGGAAGCTGTCCCTGCCCATGGCAGAGGGTTGGAACAAGGTATCATTAAGGTCCCTTCCAAACCAAACTATTCTACAATTGTGTGGTTTTCAGTCAGTAATGAGGTAAAAAGCAACTAACCTGGATCAGGCTTGCCTCTTTATTTACCACAGTGCTCTCATAGATATGGGCTTGGATCTGAAGAACAAAAAGATCAAAAGTAAACCCAGCCCCTAGTACAGACTGTGATAAAATCTGTTTCTATTTCCTGCTAGGAAGGGGGAAAAATCAAATTCTTCTTTGAATACTTTGTGTAGCATTTGTTTCAAACTACAGATCTTGCACCCAAAGAGTGAAAACATTCTCAGTTTTCAGTCACCTTTGTTTCCTCTCATCTGTCTAGGCCAATATTTTCAGCAACATCTCCCAAAGCACGACCTTAATATCTTTTCTTGAATAGTGAGGGAAAGGTATCCAAAACCAGTTTAACTTGGAGGAAAGAATGAAACTGTGGATTGTTTCCATCAGCCCAGTTTTTAGCCTCCAGGCAGCAACTTCCTTAGTGAAAGCTGTCGCACTATCCAAGCTACTATTACACTCAATTGTGTCAACATAGAGAGGTTCAGGGCTGTCTGCCTTCCAGCAGCAGAAATTCCCCTTTCACTAGACCCAAGTAAAATCCAGGCTATCTTTTTATTCCTCCCAGCTTCAAAACGCTTACTTGAAGTTGTGCTGTGTTTTTAGACAGCTCCAAAATCTTCTTTTGCAGCCCGTCGGTGTCCATGTTATTCCTAATGATCTAAACAAGACGCAGAGTGTTTAGGCACAGCTGAATGGATTGACAGCTTCTCCCTGAAGAAACCAGGCAAAAATGACATCTCCACCCCCAAACTGCTGCCTACTCTCAAGCATTACCAGCATTTTTGCACATACATTGCATGTGTTTGCCCCACCAAAACTATTCCTGCTCCTTTTCCCACCCAAAGCACCAGTAAAAGACCTCTCAAAATGGGATTTATAACCACTACCAGACCTAGAAAGCTAAAGAAAAGTAATCTCTGAAGCATGAGATTTATTTTCAGAAAGATGTGGTCTAATAGTTATTTGGACCAACGGACTTTACAGAGACTGATCTTAAGGTGCTTCTTTTTATTACTGTTTGATTTAACCTGTTTCTCCATTTTTCCCCCTGAATACAGTCTGAAATACAGTCTGTAAGCAAGCACTAAAACACTTTATCACATGGTAAAAACTGGTTTATAAAATATTTGCTCTAATGTAGTCCAAAAAAAGAGTAAGAATGAACAGCTCTCCTCTGGATAAAAAACAAGCCTAGGTATACATTTCTAATGGAGATGCATTCCCTAAAGCCTCCAGGTCCTTGGACAGTGTCATTTGATCCATCTGTGAGTGGAGACCCCACCCTCTGCAGTTTTTTTTGTTTGTTTGTTTGTTGTTTTTTTTTTGTTTTGTTTTTTTTTAACATATTTTTGGTGTTACAGCTCTATACAAGGTTCCTCTTTTGGATCTTAAGGGAGGAAAACAGAAGTGAATATGAAATGAAAAAGTGTTGGATGGAGATTGCTTCAATGTAGAGTTCGTGTATTTATAGCTGTGGGAACCAGAAATGCATGGAATTTACTTTTAAATCTTGGAAAAAAAGGTGGGGGTGGGGGAGAAGTAGTTTTTCCCTATGCTTCCCTAACCTCATATCCTTACTTACCCAGGAAGTGGAAAATCTGAAGCATGGTGCAACCTCAAGATATAAAGTTTTATAACAAATCAGCCTTTAAAAATGTTAGATATTTTGATAACCTAATTAGCATGCAAAGCTTCAAAGTCTGACAAACATTTCGTTTCTTAATGGCAAATTTTAGCTAGGCAAGAACATGTCAAATCATGACTTGTTTTACCTCTTCCTGGAGAGAAGTAACTTTGATGTTGAGAGACTGATTTTCTTTTTCCTGATAAAGGTTATGGGAAAAATAAAACAAAAAAAAAGAAAATTAATAATAGAAAATGAGAAAAACAGAATAGTTGGCTTTAGCACGTCAAGTTCAACAGTCAAAAAGCAACAGACTAGAAACACATCCAGAGCTGTGGCATTGAATCCCTTTGTTTCCACAAAAAGGGGAGAGCTGAGACTGCTGCTGCTCATGAACCCTCACTGAAGGTCCAGAGAAGGTCTTACTTCTGATTTTTAAGAGCCTGAGCAGCCACATCATTGTCCCAGCAAGGTGTGAGGTGCTGCACAAGGCAAGCCAAGAAGGAAGAGCACCTACTAGCTGTTTGTTCTGCCAGAGAACCTGCTCTCTCTTCTCCTCTGACAGGTTCAGGTTGTTTCTTGCTTCCTCTAGTTCTTCTTCCAGGGACTTAGCTTTCAACACAGAATGCTGGATGCTGCACAGGGGGAAGCAAATCCAGAGAGACTTTAGCCAGTTAATGTTGGTTGTTTGGATAGGCTGGAAGCAGAGTATTTTTAGAAGCCACCAGGGACTTATTTTTTGGCACAGACACCTAACAGAAGAACAACGATCAAGTTTAGGCCCATCATTTCTGTCCAGGAATCAAAGGCTCATGGTTCTACTTTCTGTTTATCATCCCCTTCCACACTCCTTGAGAGATGAAACCCCATCCAAGACAGATAGATGCAAATAAAGCTATGTTAAATATGCTAAAAAATTCAGCTTGTTAAACGTACCAGGTCACCTGAGCACAAACTTATCTGTACAACACTTCACAGTTTACAGTTGGGGAAACTATGTCAGTTCAGTTTTCAAGCATAAGATCTGCACCATTTTCTTACCCTAATCTGATAAATCCAAAACGATGTGCATTAAAGCAACAGGCAAGGCCCTTTTCCAAGCTAACTCAATCCTGCAGAGCATCCCAGAGCAAGTGGTCCCACATAAGGACACACATCCCATGCCAGCAGAACTCTTGCCTTAACCTCCCCTGAAAATCCTGGGAACAGTTTGGCAGCCGACCAAATCAAATCACAGTGTGATTAATTAGGCCAGATGAACACAATGAAAAATGGACTTGTACTCATGGCACTGACATGTCCCCAGGCTACAGAAATGCTGAACAAGAGATACAACTCAACTCAGTCCCTCAAATGAGTAGTAAAATAGCTCTTAGGCACTCATTACCCCTCTGCTTGGGAACAAGAACATAGTCTAGGATTGGAAGCTTTCCAGTGCTTAGCTGTTCTCTTGGTAATATTATGCCCTTTTCTTGACTGTCATAATTTTGTCTCTTTGTTTGCTGTTGCCTGAGATTCTCCCTGTGTGCACCCACACCACCACTACTGCAAGAACCTGGCTCTGAGATGAATGATTTTATAGGAACCAGAAGGGACAAAGCAGAGCAACCAGGTGAGAGGGCCAAACCTTACAGATATTACCTAAAGTCAAGAAAGCCCCTGTGATGAAGGGCTGGTGAGGAAAAAAGTATGAAAGGAGGACTGGAAGAACACAGCTCTGCCCATGGTAGGCCCAGTGCTATCAGGGTCTCCTACCTTTTTAATTGCTGACATAGATGCTCATTATCTGCCAGGAGTTTGTTGTTGGTCTCATCCACAGCTTCCAGGGTGAGCTTCAGCTTGTTGTTCTCTTCCTGAAGCTTCTGGTTGTTGTACTGCAGGTCCGCAAGGCAGGTTATCAAGTCAGAGGTCTCCCTTTCCCAGTAACAAAGCCAGGAAAGAGCGAGAAAGGTGATTTGACCTACTTCAGACTTTTAAAACATCCTAATGCACTGATCAGAGGTGAGAGGAGAACCCACAGAGTCTCCACAGAGGACTTGTGGTGCTGCAGTGTGCAGACCTTTGCTCTACAGAGAGATCTTGGAACATCTTCAGGTCAGTTCTCCAGTTTTATGGGCACCACAAACAGTTTTGGTTTTAAGCACTTCCTTTCTGCTCCCTACAACTGAAGTTTGCTGTCAGATAAGTGCCACAGCTGGATGTCTGCATGAGAGTGCTTTAAGATTTTGCTAATCAATTCTTGGGCCACTAATGATGCTTTTGTTTTCACTCTACAATTTCTGGATCCTTTCTTTTCCTCCAAGCCATCCCCCCACTTTGTGCTTTCAACCAAAACTTGAATGAGGATCACTCTCCTGAGATCCTGAAAAATTATAGGGAAGCATTACAGAGCAGATCTTGGATTTCGGACTATGCATGAACTGCAAATGAATCTTCTGCTCTTTGTTAAGACCTTTGCCATTAACAGAGTCCAAGTCACAGATATTACTACTACTAGTACAAAACCCAGCAAACTCTCTATCATAAGAAAAACTACCCCAAACAAAACCCAAGACCAGATTTTCAGGACATACTTTCTTCTTGTTTTCTGACAACTAAGGTGGTGGAGGGAAGGAACCAGTTTAAACAGGGAAACACGTAGCAAATTTCTGACCATGGGGAATTAGAAAGGCAAATTGACACAGAAGCACCAAGAGATCAGTAGGAAAAATTACTGGTTTTATTTTAAGTCTGAGCAGAAGCTGTGAGGAAGAAGGTGACAGCATCAAGAGCTCCTGCAGACTGAGGTGAGCATTAAACCCTGCAAGGATAATATTCCAGAATAGAGGTTCTAGGAATTTCTGTCAAGTAGTTTAAAGCTAGGAGTACTACATTCTGAGAAAGAATTGCTTAAATGGACTCACATGTCTTCTTTAGATACATCACCCCCAAAGGCCTCCAGGCTTCCTGATGTAACATTCATCGGGACATGCATCTTTTTGGCTGAAAGAGGTGAGGGTTTTGGTTATAGAGCAAAAAAGTGGAGCTTTCCTGAATAGAAACAGACTAAAACGTTCTGCACCTTCAGAGATGTTTTTGGGTACTTGAAATTCCAGGTCTTCCGTGCTTGCTGATGATTCCTCAGTGACATCATCTTCCCTGAAAGAAAGGAGCATTGAGGGTCACAGAACCAGCAGGACACTGGGCTGCTTACCAACTTTGTAACACTTACAAAACTTCAGCTGAACACAATCTTGTGGACATGGTGTCCCAATACCACCTTCTTTCCAGAGCCACAGAGGAAGTTTATATCTCCTGTTTTCACAGAAAAATTATGAGAGAGATTTATAAAAATGCTGTTACCATTTCCTCTTACGGTCTTTGATCCACTCTCCCATGATGGCATGATATGTTTCCAGGTCCATGGAGATATCTTTTTGCTCTGGGTCAAGCATGTTGCACAGCTCTTCAAGACCACTGTCCTCTGATCCTCGGCTGGTCGTGTGCCTCAAATAATCAACTATTTTGGACACTGCCACTTTTCCTAAAGCAGAAACAGGGGTCAGACTACAAAGCCTTGCAAGGCATTATAAAAAAACTGCAAAAGGCCATACTACTGAACTGCATTGTATCCAACTGCCCTCAAGAGCTGCAGACAAGCAACTGATTCTGCAGTTGTAGTGTGACCTGGAAAAAGAAGTAGTTTAGAGCTCTTTTTTATTGTGTTGAAGTGTTTTTTTTGGTGGTGGTGGGTTTTTGAGTTTTTTTTTTCCCCTAATATAGAGGTGTAAAAATCCAGCTTGCTAGTTCTGTGGACTTCAGTTTAAAAGGAACAAAAGTTGACACATGATACTAATCCTTGTCCTCAGGGTCTGGCTGGCTGGGGCTCTGAGCAACCTGGGATAGGGGAAGGTGTCCCTGCTCATGGCAAGGGGTATTGGAACAGAAAGACCTTTAAGATCCCTTCCAACCCAAACCATTCCATGATTCTACCACTTTTAGCCACGTTTGAGGTAGAGCTCTGAGGATTTGTCTTTGCTCTGAAGTTTCCCAAGTTCCCAATGGGATAAAGACTAAAAGAAACAATCATTTGCAATAAGGGTAATTGCTAGAAACATGTTACTCCTCTATTTCTCCTGCACTAGAACACTGCAAAGGCCAACACGGGAAGTATCAAGCACCATGCAGAAGAGGCACAGGCATTTACATATTTATTCTACATCTGTCACAACACAGGCACCTAAGCATGCCAGAGACAGGGGCCAGAACACGATCTGAAGCTTGGAAATCTGTTGAGAGGAGAACAAAAGAGAGAACAATGAAAAACCCTGGCAAACCTGTGTGATGGATGTCACATGCACAGAAAATGGTGGTCAGCAGGTCCTCTTCACAGATCAAGCTCACATCATGCACGTTGTCAGTGTTGTACCCCAGAGTCTGCCTCTCTCCTGTGAAGAATAAATCTGCTAATGCCCATTTTTATTTGCTCCTGGTAACTTTCATTCCGGATGATTGAAACAACAAAACCAACTGACCAGCTTCCCCTCCAATGAGAACAAAGCTTTTACTGTCAAAAACCAGGAACTGGTCATAGCTGGAGCCTCTGAGCATCTACTTTTACACTTTTAGAAATCCTGGCTATTCTTTTGCATGGAGGAAACATATAAAGCATATAATTTTAAGAGGCCAGGTATTTCTTTCTTCTCCATCCAGACATATTGTAGAGAAATCATTATATTTGAATTAACTTATTAAGAGAACAATCCCTAAAAACACAAAAAAATCCCAACCACAAAAACCCCAAACTAAGAGCAACACCCAAACCTAAACAAAGTTAGTCTACATTAAAAGCAAAATCATAGTCTAAATTAATAGCCAAATAAAATTTAGTTATATAAAAAAAGCTAGTAGTAGTCTAAATTAAAATCTTAAACTTAAAAATATCTCCATCTCTTAAACCAAAAATGAATTAGCAAATTTGAAAAAAAATTTTCCTTATTAATACCTCAGTTTTTACACTCATATTAATATTTTTTAGAGAAAATTTAAGATGTGCCTCAGCTCTTTTTGCAGTCTTACAAGATTTGAGTGCTACTAAAATGTGTTGTTACCAGTGCAACTGGTAAATAAATGTCATCTATGTAGGCTGAATGTTCAGATGTCTAGGATTTTGAATTAGGGGGTATCTTTCTTCAGGATGTTTACCTCTTTCACTCGAAGGAAAGGGCTTTGACACAGGAGGGTGGACCACAGCACTTTCTGGCTTTCTTTCAGACGTGAATAAATATAAATTTGGACTTGACGTCAGATATTTCTGCTCAGGCCGCACATCTTTAGGGTCAGCATTTGCTAAAGTGCACTGTTTGTTCTGGGCATTTGCCTCCCTGGAACCAAAGCAGTATGGAGAGGAGGTCTCCATGGGATAGGGAGGCATCCACGAGCTGCTGGATCTCTCACTGCTTTTAAGGATTGAAAAGGTGGCGTTTGTAGAGTAGGAGTCAGAGGTGGCCCCAAGAATAGGAGGGCTCGCAGAGAAAACGCTGTCACTGCCAGGGGTGACCAAGGGTGAGCAAGAACTCTCCCGACTTCTGCAGGTTCTCCTTTTCAGTATTTCTTCCAGGTTTTTTTTAGTGTTGCCCTGTGGGCTGTCAAAGTTCCGGGACTGAAATTTTGGTATCTGCAAAGCTGGGTTGGAGACTTGGTCCATCATTTGGATGGATTTGATCTTCCTGCAGATGCTGTCCACTGGGTTGCGGGGCCGTTTCTTAGCTTCACATTCCAAAGACATCATCATTTCCCATCTCTTGCCAAATGTCTGGAAAGAGTAGGCACAAGATACAAGAGTTGGGGTGATCAATACACAGATATTTATGCCAATTTTTCCATTCAGCAGACAGCTTGGAGCTTTGGCATCCAGTGATTTGAAAATCCTTGTTCCACTTACCATCTGTGACAGAAACCTTCAGCCAGGACATTTTGTTGTCCGGGGAACTAGAAGCTGATGTGGAAAAGTTGGAGAAGAAAGACAGGAATACTTCCTGAGGTCTCACTGCTTATACTTAAATACCATAATAGGGAGATGAGGGGGAATGAAAACAAAAGCTAAAGAACACCCTGCAAATTAGCAGAGGACTTTTTAAATCAAAGGAAGCACTTTAACTGTACTGGGAGGGGGAGGCAGGAAAGGTGACACCAACAAGACTTTCAGCATTTCTTCAAGCCTACAAGAACAAAAATACCTCAAAATCCAGTGTTTCTTCTCCTAATTAGCCACAGCTATCATGGTGCCACACTGGGAATTACACAAGAAACAATTCCAATTGGAAATGACATCAAGATTATGCAGCTATATTATTAAGTAACAATAACATATCAAATGAAGCTGGCTGAAACTCCCAAAATCAGATTTTAAGTGATTTTTTTTATGTAGAAACATTAATTCCTTTCCCCCAAAACAGCAGCAGGCTTTACTATCACTTAACTCTTATATAATCTTTTGAAGCGAGGAATAAAATTGTATGTAAGTATTTATTAATCTAGATTGAAATAACAAATACTAAGTACTTTATCTAAACTAGTTTATTACAAGCTGCCTGCATGGCAGCAACTTAGTTCTATATAGACAGAGGCAGGATCTCTAAGTTTATTTTTCTAATATTTCGGTAAGTAGTAACATTTATCTTAATGAACACATCTTTAGCCACAGAAATACTTCAGAAAAATAACAGTAAGAGAAAGCTCAGAGCAATTTTAGAGAAGAGACTACTTGTGAATTATGGCTCTCTTAAAAGATTTAATCCTCAAATAAATGCCAGGATAAAGCAATCTTCTGTATTAGAGATGCATTATTACAGATGTATTATCGCTAGAGAGATAGATGAATTATCTTTAAATTAAAATTTAAAAACCACTGCCATTAGATTTAGGACTGTTCTTTAAGTATACAAGAGCCTTCAGTCAGATACAAGTAAAACTCTATTAAAGGGTATTTTAACTTTTTTTCCTGCAATGTACCAGTTAAAAAAAAAAAACAAACCAAACAACAAAAAACACAGCCCAAGATCTTCTACTTACACTAGCATGTGGAAAAATAACTTCTCTTCCTACTCTGAGGGACACAGCAGAGCTACTTTAGCTGTTCCTCTGAGGAGCAGTAGCTGACTGAAATTCAGTGTTCAAATGAGCAGAGGCTCATCTGCTGGAAAATCAGCTTTACAAGGTACAGTTGTTGCCACTCAGCCCTCAGCTGACCACCAGCTGCAACCAGGTTCTAATCAAGCATCAAGCTCCAGCTTTGTGGGCCTTTTATTTTTTTCCTCACATCTGTCCTGCAGATGTTCCGTTAATTGCCTGTAATTTCAGTGCAACTTGAAGTCTCCCTGCTCCTCTACTTATTTTTTAAAACAGCAAGGAAAATTGTGATATAGATTATTGCTGTGTCTAAACTCAGGTTCCTGGGATGTTTCTCACTTCTATTAGCAGTTCTTTCCTGCTTTTCCCACCTACAGCAAAATTTCAAGCAGGAGCAGATCTCTCCTAATTTCTGACAGTTAGAGTAGGGAATCCAGGAACTGTATAAATTTCATCACTCTCACCACTTTTGAAAGGAAGGAAGTGTTGAAGTCTCTTGAGCTGATAGTGTATTAAATAGTCACTGTGTTAACTGTCTGCTCTGCCCATGGTTCTGTGAAAAAAAAAATTGTCATTAGGACCCTTAACAAATTCTTCTTTTCTGTATTAAATTATCAAGACATCTACAGTAGAGCCTGTCTGTCAAAAGAGCTGTACAGCTCCTGCTAAAGCCCATGTAAAATGCCCATGCTTAGGTGGCCACATCTCCTTTCCAGCCTGCAAACTGGAGAAAACTGTTTTTCAGCTGGTCTTTTCACCTGGTATTTGCCCCAGACTTGTCCATTGCTGGGAAAAAAAATTCAAATTGTTGTACCAACCCATGGGTGTCTGAAATTCAGAAATAACACCTCTTTCCGAGGTGTTTACATATTCCAAAGATATGTGGAATTCTACTCTTTCCTGATGCTCTCATGCACCCTCACCCCACATAATATATTTAACTTTTACTTATAATTATCCTCTGAAGCTGCTTCTCTTTCACAAACACACTTGTGAGAACAGTAGAGCCTGGACCAGGCTGCAGCACTGCCCACACCTTAGTCCTCAACAAAGTCCCTGTTACTTCTATTGTGTGAGGCATTCACATGATCTGGGTTTTCTACACCTTGTTCTCTATCTACCTCAAGGAGCTTTTAAGCACAATTCTTCTCATACAGTCTTGAGAAAAGACAAAAAGCTTCTCCAGCAAACCTGCAGTTCTTGAAACACACCCATGGACATCGTGGTGCTGGATGTGCAACAGAATAGTTCAATAAATTTGGGCCAGCAACTGATGGCCTCTCTAATCATGAACCTTGTTTATACCAGAGACTATCTCTTCCCTTCAGAGCTGCATCACAAAAATCCACCTTCCCAGAGATGTTGAAGACATCCCTACTCATCATAGGGAATTTGGACTAGATGATTTTTAAAGGTATCTTACAACTCAAACTATTCTATGGTTCTGTAAAATAGGGCCTTTTATGGAAATAAATAACAATGAAAAACATATTTGTGTGGCATAAAACGTATTGATAGGTTGCAGATGGAATTGGTTTGGTCAATAGGTTTTACAGGGCCAATACTGAAGTTGTCCACAAATTTCCCTTTAGTCTGAGTGGGATATATGGGGTTAAAGTCCAGAGATAGCTTTGAGAGGAACACAAAAAGCAGTCCAAAAAGAAGATATTAAGAGGTCATACAGTTCATCACCATATGTCTGGGCAGGATCAGTTGGGCAATGAGTCCTAAAAGGGGTTATTTAATCTTTTCTCTGAGTTTCTCAGTGATAACAAATCAACATCCTTCCACGGCAATCTATATTTGACTTTCTACTGGTAGAAAGCTTGCCTTACTCTCTAATTTACTGTAAATTAAATGCAAAATGCTTTGTAATTTCCTACTTTGCAGGCTCTGCCATGACATTTCACAGCCCTTTAAGATGCCACAGTAGCCTGTAGGAGCCAGAAGTACACTGTGCTAGGTGCTATTCAGGAGCCAGACAGAAGTGGGATATATTTCCCAGAGAGTTACCAAACTAACAGGAAAAAAGCCCAAACAACCAAACAAAGGAAATGAGAATAAGCACAAAGCAAAAGTCATAAATTCTAGGAGATTTCCTTGACAGCACCAGTGTCTGCTGACGTACCCAGTGACCACCTACACACATGACAGCTACACCTTTCCCTCAGGAATGAGCCATGGATCACTGGTGTCCTTAGCAGCAGTTAAAAAGACACAGGCACAGTGACTGTATCCTGTATTTTCAGGGGAATATTTGGGAAAGTGCATACTTGTGACATGGGTCAGTGAGGTAAATTTAACCCCACTGGTTAAAACTCCAGCACACAATTTTTCCTTCACCTCAGCACTGAACTTCAATGCCAGAAATTGGCTTTTTTATCACTTACAGCGTCAGGGTTTGCAGCCTGTGCCCTTTAGATCATCTCAAAGAACAAGAATAGGTTATGTTCTTTCTAATAAGGGGTCCTGCTGCTACAGCAAGCTTCCTTCCACTTCCCTCACTCAGGGTATTGATTATATGCCAGAGCCACTTCCCCTTCAGGTGAATCAGCTGAGAACTGGCAGCACTGACAAGGAGTGTCCTGTGCACAGCTCATCATTCCGAAGTGCTGCAGTTTTTTAGTGTGTTATGATCCATAACCCAATTACAGGCTGCTTCATTTTCCAAGAGCTCACATGTGCCCATACACATCCATGGGGCTTTTGCGAATGCAAATGCTCTCAGTACCTGCACATTGCCTCCTGTTTGCAAATAAATTGTGTCCCATATACCATCTTAGAAGTTTCTGAGAAGGGGGAGGTGACCACCTTCTCATAGGATCATGGCAAGAGGAATCTCTGAAGGGACAAGCCGAGTCTCTAAATTTTGATCCCTGAAGTAGAATTGACAAACCTTGAGTTCTTTGTTCTGCATGCAGACTCCTTAGAGATTTCCAAGGACATGATTTTGAAATACACTTTTGTTTGAAAACTGAAGCAACTTGGATCACTGGTCATAGTAAAAATAAATGGATTTAGAGCCATGAGTCACAAAGGCACAGAAAATTTAAGGGAAAAATAAAAACCTTTTGAAAATAGTAATAATAAAACCAAAAAAAGCCCCAAACCATTATGGAAATGTGATTTGAAACTGGGTTCATTTCACCTGATGTGAAAGGTCAAGGTCAGCTGTCTCTTGCCAGAGGTTGGCAGGTCTGGAAGTGAGACTGAGAGTCCAGGACCACCAAGTAAGAGTAGTTCAGATTTTGCAAAATTGTCAAAAGACAAGAAAAACAGAAGCTGTTTTTCTACAGCATGGTAACAACACAAATCTTTCTCCATGCCTCCCATTTTCCTCCTCCTCAGGAGGGGCTGAGCTAGTTGTCCCCACAGTTTCTTTTGCATTATCTTGTCTCATTCCAGTGGCAGGAAAAACAGGGTTTATTTTCAGTGCCAGACACATTCTGGTTTTCCTATGATGAGGAGAATCATCCTGAAGAGATTATACTTCACGCTTCTCAATCCCAAAGGTAGGGGGTTAATTTTCACAGGCTCAGCTGAGAGTTTTGATTCCAGCCCTGTGGTCTGTGCCTGAAGGGAAGATCTAAAGTCACTCCAGAAGTGAATAGGGGAGGAGCTTTACCTTTTCCAAGCCTCTGCATGTTAAATGTCTCCTGGATGCAATGCACAGCCCCCTTCTAAGGCTAAGGGTTAAGCATCATCCAGAAATGTTCTGATCCATCAGAGCATGGGGGAAAGAGCAGGGAAAATGTAAACTTCCCAATGAAGTAGATGCAAGTCGAATCCCTTCTACTGGCTAGGTTGTATGAGGACATGGCCTTTTAAAAAGGACAGAGCTCTAGCAGCACCTTCCAGCCACCACAGGAACTTCTTGGGACCAAAACCTGAACTTCCCTCTGGTTTCTTGTCTCCACGTCAGCAGGAGCTGCAGCTGATGACAATTCTGTATATTCTGTGAGCAATTCTGTGCAGTGTGAGCCGGGAACAGAGTGATAACCCCAAAAAGCTGGACAGCAATTGCACCTTCACTTAATAATGTGCTTTCGAGCAGTGTCTACAGACACGGAATGCTGGGGAGGAGCTCACAGTGAGCAGCAGCAGTGCCTGTCTGCACATTCCTCCTTGCACTCCACATCCATGAGCCAGTGTTTATCACATGCATGGCTGACCTGGACTTTTATCACACCACAAGCTGTTTGTGAGGCTGCTGCAGTAAACTTTCCATCAGTCAATCTTCTAATCAGCAAATTTCTACCTCCCTCTTTGCTTTGCTTCTCCTTCTGCTTCCATCAAGTTAACAAAGGAAAAAGTGCAGGAGGAGAGATGAGAACCCTAGCTAAAGAACAAGCAAGGCCAGCCATCAAACGTGATTAGCTTTTTGCCTGAGGACTAAACCCACTTTTCATGACTGCAATGGGCCCAGCAATTACCCAGAAGTAGCTCATGGAAATTACTTCCCTGATCCCTGCCTTTTTTCTGTTCACTGCTGCACTGTTTGACCTATTCAAGCCCGTGGTCTGGGCTTTTACTCCAGCCAGTCCATGAGACAGAAAAGTATTTCTGACTATGAGGAGTTCAAGGTTTATCAGGGTTTTTTTTTGCTTGCTTGTTTGTTATTTTTGTTTTGTTTTGTTGTTATTGTTTAGCTTTGTACTTTTACTTATGTGTAAGAAACCTAGATGCAAGAGATTATTAGAGAATCAAACCACAGACTATATCCTCTGGATGTATGCAAGGAATAACCTCAAGCTAGTGACACTGGGTAAGTCACTTTTTTCTTGATGCTGGCAAGTAATTCACCAGCTTTTCCAACTCCCACAATGGATAGTAATCTGATATATGATAGATTATCCTGGGCAAACTCTCACCATCCATATTAATACCCACTTTGGCTGTGATTATTGATCATCCAGCAGGAAGGTGATGTGTTGCAAACACACAGAGTTGATGCTGATGTATTCAGAAGGTGTTCAACTGTTTAATGGGGTGCATCTCCAAGTGCATCCATCTTTCAATCATTTCGATCATGACTTCCTGCAAGGATGCAGGTTTCCCTCAGGAGTCATCAGACCTTCTGCTTCTCCATCTACAGGGCTGACAAGAGATCAGACTCCTCCGCCCTGCCACAGAAGGGGAGGGCACCTCCACTCTGAAGATTTAAAAAGGGACCCCTGGCCACGTAGGAAGGAGATCTTGTGACACGTCATCGTAAGGAAAGAAGACTGAAGTTTTGTCACCGAGATAAGTATGAAGGTAAGTGAGAATTTTTTGGTGTGTAGGGAACATTTAGTTTGCAATTAATGCTTTTTTTATGTGAGTGCAATATTTAGGAACTGCAGGGAGGCTTAATAACTCTTCCTTAAAAATAACCTGAAAGAAATATACACATATGTCTATTATATAGAACAACATGCTCTTGAACCCAGGATGAAATGAACCACTGCGAAACATAAAGTTTGATGCTCTGATGCCCATCCATGTTATCAACACATGAATAACAGCATGGTCTGTGTGAACAAGCAGAGATGTAACTTGTGCACAGAGGATTCATGCTCAATTCTTCCATTTGCATGTGCTGCATCAGTGAACAAACTCCAAGAATCAAGAAAATCTGTCTTATGACTTGTGTTAATCATGGTTGATATTGATAGGATGCTAAATTTAAGACATTTTTTCCTTTTTATTTAACCTGAGGAAGTAGAGATTTTGTCTCTTGGTTGGTTGATTTGTTTGTTTGTACAAGCCCCCTTGTTGTCTAGAGTTTGATAAAATCAAGGTACACTTGGTAACACCTTTACCCATTTTGTACATTATTCTCATTTCTGAAGGATCTGATGTCCTTACAAACAGGAGCACAAAAGGTGCTCGCCTTGATGGCAATTCTCACCAGGATGGAATGGATTTGAGTAAGAAGAATAAAGTTCTATTTAACATTAATCCTGTGATCAGATCAGTGTGCACTGAAACACCCCCTAAGCAAGAGAGGTTTGGCAGCAAGGCAGGGACAAAGCAGCAGCTGGGAACACCCTCGCATTTAAATGTGAAGCTGGGAGGATGTGCAGATGTGAAAGGCTTTTCCTGCACCTGGTGGTTCTCTGTTGTGTACAGGGGCTGCATAAACTCCCAGTGTCTGCCCTGGCCCTGTTCCTGGCAGCGTCCTTCGTCACCTTTTCCTGGAGTGCCCCTCAGGTGAACTCAGAGGTTGGTGCCATTAAGTATTTGCACTAATTAACAGTGGCATGGAATGTTGACATGTCTCTTTTCCCTCTGTGTTTTTTTTTTTTTTTTTTTTTTTTTTTTTTTTTTTTTTTTTTTTTTTTTTTTTTTTTTTTTTTTTTTTTTGTTTGTTTTTGTTTTTGTTTGGTTTTTTTTTTTTTTTGCATAAAGGCTCATTTCCAAAGGAGAAACTGGACTCCTCAGGCCATGCTCTATTTGAAGGGTGCACGTAAGTCCCAAGCTCTTTCCGTTTTGAGGAGAGGATTTTCTCCACCCCTGGATTATTCATTGGTTCCACACAAGCAGGAGATCCTGAGGATGCTGTGGGGGTAGTAGTTCTGTGGCTTGCAGGGAGGATGTGCTAATTGCATGGTTCTAAATATGTCAAGGTCACACCTTTGGTCTCTGTACAGATTATTCACTTCAAAGTTGGACTCAGTGGTCCTTGTGGGTCCTTCCCACTCAGAATATTCTGATTCTGTACTTACTTAGAGATTTTGTCCTTTGATCCAAATCATCAAATTTAACAGACATATTAATATGAAAAAATTTATTCTGAATTGCTGATTCAAAATTAAAAGCTATCAGGGAGGGCAGATATTAAGAGAAGAAGGGGAAAGCTTCCTGTAAATTAGAGGAAAAAAAGGTCATAATCCTGAGACAAATGCAAAAGGGAGACAATACAAATAATAGGAATACAAAATAAATATAAGCTCCAAACAACTGTAAATATAACTGAAAGTTCTAGTGACATTAATGCAATTATTTCTAGTCATAAAAGTGAAGATTTTGACCCTTTAAAAGTTTTTTAAAGTTCTTCAAACTGAATAATGCATTATGTTACTTCCCTACTGAGCTTTTTAACGCTCTTACTGATTTATAGGAAGCAACATGATTTTACATTGTTAGTTTGAGATTTTGGGTGGTTTTTTCTTTGTTTTTAAAATAGAAATACAATTTTAAAAGCAATATTTTATAGTCCAGCAAAGAGATTGAAGGCTCTTGGCCATACAGAAAATTGGAAAGAGTCCTCCAGGGATTTTGAAGTAGGAATTACAACAAATTTGTGGGTTGTTTTCACCCTTCTCCCATTGCTTTTGTAGAGGGACGTCGCTTCATCTCAGATGAGAGCCAGAGGAAGGACCTGTATGACAGATTGCAGCTTGGTGAGTCCGTGATCTCAGGGCTGTGGAGCCCATCCACCTTCCCCAGGTTATAGGAGAAATCCCTGGAAACGGGAGGGGATTTGTTTTCCTGGAATCATAACCAAGGAAACAACCAAACCCTCTTTTTTCAGACCAGCATGTGACAAAGAATGACTTTCCTCTCTGGTTCACCTGTGTGATTTCATTTACATAATTTCCAGACTGACCTGGCTGCTAAGTGGGATTTTCATCAGTGCTTTTGACTTTCCTTTTGCTCTGGAAAAAAAATCAAACCAAGCTATTAATTTTGCTGAAGTGACAAATAACAGAAGCAGACAACATAAATCCACACTAGACAATGTTTCTGGAGGGAACAGAATGTTGTAAAAAATTTAGGAAATCCAAGAAAATGTTCTTTTACCTTCTAAGGGACTTTGAAATAACCTCCCCTTTAAAAGGTTTGCTAATCTCTTGTGTTATTTATCAGGCTGGTTTTGAGCAGACAATATTATAGAGTGAGGGAGACAACAGTATTTTCTTCTCTTTGGGTCTCTAGTTATAGAAATAATGAAAAAGCAAAGAACAAAGTAAGGAAATGCCATCAGACAGTAGGAAATGCCATCAGACAGTGACAAACCATGCATCTCTGATTTTTTCATTCTAGAAACACGCAGTCAAAACACAAATCCTTTATCTCTTTCTGAAGCTGCTGCTCTGTTCCTTAGTTCCTTACAGAAAGCACAAAAAGGTAAATGCATGCTTTCTTACTCTGACTTTTTTAAAAGTGATTTTTCAGTATGTCATTTACCAACAACAGAGCAAATTAATCTAAAATGTCTGTTTTGAACTGAGATACTGTTCCAAAGAGTGCATTGTATTGGAGTGTACATTTACACAGACTAGAACATGAACGGCATAACGATAGCAGGTAAATATTTGTATGTTCTGCTTTTAATTTTCTTTTCTGATGTTTTGCTTGTTTGGATTCAAGGGAATGGTTAGTTTTTAATTGAATTTTCCAACCCTAATCTTTACTGGGATTCCCTTTTCTATAGAATATTGTTTGCTTGTGAAATTTTTTTTCCTCCACTGGATTTGGTGCAAAAGTTTAACAGAATCCATAAGAGCCCCAAGAGAAGAGCTATTGGTCTCACATCACCAGGCTGAGACCCTAAACCTTTGCTCTCCATGTCCTCTGCCCTTAAATCTTTTACCTCGTCAGCCACCACGGACTATGTTGTTTGATTTTTTGAAATGAAGCTGGGGCTCTGTGCTCAGTCCTCTCTTCCCTACCCTGACAGAATTCTGAACAAAAAAAAAAAAAATTCAATGGCATTTTGGAGAGAGAGAATGGCAGAATTAAAAATGAGCATAGTACTTTGGACAAAATATGTGAGCAGTTCTAAAGCTAAATCAGTGAAAGTGTGATTCGTATGCATGCAAAGTCCTCTGAAGGTGGATTTTTACAAATTTTAGTGTTTTTTTTTCCTGCCTGCTGTTGCTGTAGCAGAAGAGATGGACAGGAACTGAAAAAAAAGGGTGAAATATCTGAGAGCGATAAGCAGAACAGGCAGCTTGTTTGGAAAACACTATGTGAAATAACATTTCCATCACTGTAGTAGGAAATAACCAGTCAAACCTGGGAAGCCATGCACGTTCATGTCAGCTGATTTCAGATTGGACTGAGGGCAATGTGCAAATGAAGAACAAATCTTGTTTTCTTTGGCATGAAGCATTTTTGCCATGTGCTAACTTACCTCTCTGGAAATGGTTTGTATCTTTGTTCATCAGCAAACAGAAAAATTCCTACATTTAAAAATGAGAGAAGACATGATTGCTTTTAGAGATGCTGCCTCTCTTAGCTGAGTAGTCACACTGCACTAAACCTGTGCCTGAGGCACATCTGAAAGCTGAAAACTTTGTCTGGCTGAATTTGCCTTTATCTACAACTTATTTCTTCCCATTGTGTCTTGTCTTACAGTGGAAGAGGAAAACAGTGATCACCCTGGCTACTTGACAGACAATCTATCAAATTGGTGAAATTATTTAAAATGTGTTTAACATTTGTACAGCTTTGAGCCTGAAAGCATAACCTGTGTAAGTAAAGTGTTTCATCATTCTCACTGAAGTTCCCAAAGAGTAAGGCATTTCCACATTGCAAAATCTTCAATGCAAAGGGATTGAAAGGTATGAGTTCAGATAAGGAAAGCATCTGTAAAGTTCCTGCTTTCTTTAGAGCATTTTCTATGTCCCATCTGAAATTTAAAATACATGGTACCATCTTACCTGAAAAGATGATTAAAACCATCTTTTTGGACAACCACTCCATTAAAATCAGTTTTCACTTGTCATTGGGAGGCCTTTTACCACCTTCCACTCAGCTGAATATTGAAGCTTTTTAAACTCTGACAAAGACAGATTCATTCACCACTTGAATAAATGGCCCTGTAAGCTGCTGATGGTCAATAAATTCAATAAATTCAGTGAGATATTCTAGCTATTGGTGACTGCAAAGCTGGTGACTTTTTTTTTTTTTTGGGCAGATATCAGTCAGCACAGAGAATAGGCAGCAGCACTTATTGCCCCAGTTCACTCCTGCAGAAATACTCTGAATAATCCTACTAAGCAAGCCCCACCACATAAAGACAGTTTGGGGACAGATCTTGCATTATCAGGGCCTCACTAATGACTGCATTGTGATTGTACTTTTTGTTCTTTCTTTCTGAGTTTCAAAACTGGAATTACGCCTAAATCTGTTAATTATCATTCCGTGCTGATAAGGATGTATCTAACATTATTTATGTAGTTCCGCAGTCTTACTGGAAAGCCTCTGTAGTTTTGATGTAATTAAAGAATAGCCACATGATTTCTGTGTCTAAGCAACCATGTTTTATTTTTTTAACCTTCTACCCTAGTCATGCTCTTCTTCTTTTAATGTTAAGTTCCCCTGATTTTTCTCATAACACTGCTAATTAATTTTAACTCACACTAACTGTTGCTTCTCCTCAACACAAAGAAACACAGCTGAAGGAACAAAGGAATTAATTTGTATCATGGAGTTAGAGGTAGTTTCAGTAATTATTTATAATCTGTATCTCTGTGAGGAACACAGCTATCTCTGTGAGGAACACAGCTGGAGAAATCGAAGTGTCCTGCTTTGTTCATTTTTAAGCAGCAATATATCTTCCAAGAGCAGAACACATTCATGATGAACTTCACCTCAAGACCAATGGTATCCACAAGAATCCTTTCATTAATTGAATTGCCCTTTGTTTTGAGCATATTTGGAATATCTCAGGTGCATCTAAGTGATTTTCCAGCATGTTTTATAGGATCATTGGTCAGTGCTCAGACAAAAAGTAGCACGGAATCAGAGAACAGAATCCTTGAATCACCTTTGGTTTGGAAGGGACCAAAAAGATTATCATCTAAATGCCCTGACATGAGCAGGGACACCTTCCACTAGAAAAGTGAAAAGTAGAGGGGCTATACATCCTTTGGCTTATCAGAATCTTGAAATTTATACACCTCTGCCTGTCCCAGTGATCCAGAAACTGTACTCACCCTATTCCTCGCTGACTGATTTTTGTGCACGTTCCTGATTTAAGGTCTGAAGCTTAAACAATTCTTCACAAATATCACGAAACAGAATAAACCTTGTGCCTCACTGGTGAGCTGCTTGTGAAACTCCAGTATTTTCCATCTGGAAGGCAATCCCTTATGTAACAGATAGCTGCTACCAAGCTTGTCAGGTGTCAGTAACTGTTGGGAATGTGTAGCATTTAATTTAGGCAATCTGTCGCCATGGCTGAATGAGAAGCCATTGCCCTGATGCTATAAATTCAAGAGACAGAAGTGTTTTGCTGTAGATAAATTGCCTTGTTACTAATGGCTAATCTGGGAATCAAGGCAGAATTTACATGAGCCTGAGGCATGGGGCAGAGGTCACTTTGGCCACTGCAGGACCCGAATCTGAGAACTCAGATTAGTCCTATCTCAAAAGCTGAGCACTTTCTAATACCAGGAGGGTGCTCAAAGCACGAGTGTGCTGAAAAACACACAGCTTTCCTGCTCTAAAACAGAGCTTTAAAATACAAGCCATAAAGACAGATTTCTTGATTTATTTCTTTTGAAAACATTACCTTTCAATCAATAAGCCCTTAATATGTTCTTTCTTTTGGACTCCCAGTCATTACATCTTTTGACTCTGAAAGGGAACTCTGACTGAGAGTACTTTGTGGAAGAAACCCAAAATGCAGTTGTTCTCCACTTAGTAAACTGTGTGAAGGAAAATATTAGCAGTATCTTTGTTTCCACCACTTTTATATGAAAAATTATTCATTGTTTTAATTACCTTTTAAACAGCTAAAGAAATAGTGACTCTTTAATTCCAAATAAGTTTTTACGATAAAAGCCTGAATGTGATTTCTGAGATTAGTTGTCCTTTCAAGTATCCAAATCAGCTCAAGAATTAAAGTCTAATTTTAAAACTTATTTTAAGTGGCCAAAAATACAAATAGGCACATTGTCACTTTTATTCTGAATGTCCTATAATTAGAACCATGTCATCAAGTGCTGATTAAGTGTTTGAAAGGTAGGAGCCCAACCAAAGTTGGACATTTGGGCTCCCCCTGGGATTGACAGGAAAGGTAAATAGCTCCAAAGCTTACATTGTCTTACGTGCTGAAGGACAGGCTGAATAAATTCCTGGAAATGTCTTTTCTTGAACAGCCTGAGAAATTTTTGCTGCACAAACCTCCAAAACAAGAGATTGATCTGCTTCCTAACGTCTTCACATCAAGATGTGCTTCTGAAGAGCCTGTTCAGGCACTCCTTGCATCTCTAGGAGGTGAAATACTCCTAAAAGCTTTCTGTAAGGCAAATGAAATGTTTAGTTCTTGTTGTGAGGATTAATTATTCCCCAAGAACTTTGAAATCTGAGGTGCTTTTCAAAATCATGTCGGGCATTTTTTTTAGCCTTATTTGTTAGGATTAGGTCTCTTCTAGAAGAAGTGAAATAGAGCTTGGACTAATGAAAATTCCTGATCTTTAAATGTTGTCACATTGGTCTGTAGCTTTTTGTCTGCAATGGAAGGTGCTACTCAAGGAAATTTTATCATTCACTTTAGCCAAGTTACATTAATTTCCTCCCAAGCCAGTGTGTTAACAAATACAGAACATACAACAAGATGAAAATAAAAGAGACATACCAGAGGAATCAGAAAATAAGCCATCTGCTGTTTATTGTGGGTCTAAATGACCTCAGAAAGATGACTTCATTTGTCTCTAAAATTCAGGTGCCCACTGCATAAGACTTTATATTATTCCACTTCTGTGTGCTGTAAAAAAGTGTTTAAATTATGTAAGCTTACAATAAGCAGCATCAGAAAAAAAGAAAGACCATTTTCTTTTCAGTGTGTCTTTTTTAACTCTTCCAATATTTCTCCAGTGTAACACTTTTTTTCTCTAATGTTTTAGCTCTGATTTAAGGTTCATGTTAATTTAGGAGGGGAAAAGGGGAAACATAAATGAAGCAGGAATTCCTTTGGAATACACAAAACATAGCTATTTGTGTAGACTATGATTAATATGGATGATTCCATAGACAAAGGTATGATCTACAGTTTTTATAAGCTCCTGAGAGGATTGTCTCATTCTCTAGTTTCATTAAGCTTGAAAAATCTCTTCTACCTCGACAGGGCACAGAAAAATTGTCATTTAAACTACTTTCAAGGTGAAATAATATTAGGCTTTCCAACAGTGTAGCTCAAGTAACATTTAAGGTTCCCCTAATTATATCACACTGCCCTTAACACAAAGCTTGCCAAGCCTACAGGAGAAACTGCTGAGTGGATGGGGAGACCATGCCAGGGTGAGAGCAACGAGTTCAGTTCCTGTATTCTCCGTGCTGCTTCTTTTTGCCTTGTGGCAAGGCTCCAAGGGAAAAGGGGGACTTGATGTTCTGCCTATCCCTTTCAGCTTCCTCATCCTCGTCGTATCTCTCATCCTCATCTTCGTCCTCAGCATCGCTGTGGTGAGGGCTGGAATGCTGGGAGGCAGAGGGCGATGGTGGCACTGATGAAGGCCTAGGGAAACTGAAACCTTCCGTCTGGCAGAGAGAGAAGCAAGTTGACGGTATTAATTGAGTTCCTCGATTGGTTTTACACAGTAATTTAAGGTTATCATCACTTCAGAGGAAGCCAGTGGTGGGATGTAAGCTAGACCTGCCCTGCATTCTAAGCCTCCTTTAACCCAGATCCCCTCAGTCCTCCTCTGCCAGCAAGTACACACTTGTATGACAAGACATCTTTAGCCTGTGCCATAAACAACATCCTGCCCTTCCAGCATTGCTTTTGGCAAAACATGACTATCTTTACTGAGCCTCAAAACAATCAGCACAATGCAAAATCTTTTTGTACTCTGTAGTCAGAGCATGCTTACTGAAATTCAGGCTTCAATCTGAACATTCAAAACAGTTTTCTAGTTATAACATCAGCATCTGCAAAACCAGAATCAAACAGGAGGTTTTGGCCTGAACCACCTCTCTCCTTATTGAAAAAAGAAAACAAGAGTTGCTCTTTGGAGGTTTAGTTTCAAATAACCTTGTTCTGAGCAGCTTCTCTCCTCAAATTGGTGCTAATCTGGACTAGGCAGGAACTGTTTGAAGGTGTGCCTTTAAAGTGACCCCTTGCAGCCAACACACCGTGTTCAGATGAAGGCAATACCTTGCCTTGCTTTCCCTAGAACATCCTTCCCCAGCTCCTCCTCTCTCTGGTTGGTGCAGAACATCTCCATGGCATTTAGCAGAAGCAAAAATTAGAAGCTGCCACTCTTCCAAGAGGAATTTCAAGGGCCAGATCCTCAGCTGGTCTAAAGTGGCATAGACCCATCCAGCTCAGTCTAAATATCTGCAGACCTGTTCCTGTGTCACAGCTGGTAACTCCCTGCTTGGATGTGATACCAGTATGTTGTTGTTTAACCCAGTCAGCAACTCAGCCCCACACGGCTGCAGCTCACTCCCTCCTAGAAGGATCAAGGAGAGACTAAAAGGGGGAAAGTGGGAAAACTCATGGATTAGATTAAGACACTTCAGTAGGGAAAGCAAAAGCTGTGCACACAAGCAAAGCAAATCCAGGAATTCATTCCCCATGTCACATGTGCAGGCAGGGGTTCAGCCATCCGCAGGAGAGCAGGGCGCCATCACAGGTAACATTTACTTGAACAGACAAACACCAGCACTCCAAACGTCCTCCTTTCCTCCTTCTTCCCCCAGCTTTATATACTGAGCATGATGTCATTAGGTCTGAAATGTCCCTTTGCCAGTTGGGGTCAGCAGTCACACCTCTCAACTCCCTGTGCACCTCCAGCCTCTCACTGGGGTGGGATGGGTGAGGAGCAGAAAAGTTCTTGGTTCTGTGCCAGCCCTGCTCAGCAAGAACTAAAACACTGCTGTGTTATCAGCACTGCTTTCAGCACAAATCCAAAACACATCCCAGCTACTGTGAGGACAATTCACTCTGTCCCAGCCCCAAACAGCACACTCCTGACTAGAGACTGGCTCTATAACTCATTAAGCTTTTAATTAGGAGTTCCTACTTCTCTTTACTTAAACCCAAACTTGCCAATCCTCTTCTCCCTGTACACACACACAATCTTCCTCTCTCTGTTTCTAAACCAGTTAAAACGCACTCATCTCTAAAAGCAGACTTTACCTTTGGTGGAGCACTTGGTTCCATCTCAAATTTTCCTGGGAACGTTCTGCTGAGGGCCAAGTGTCTGGCATGTGTGTAATACTGTAACAAAACAGAGAAGCCATTATAAGTCATTGAAATCTTGGGTAGATTTTAGCAAGGGGGGAAAAGGACCATAAAATGAGTATCTTCTAAAAGATGGTGCTGAACAAAGGCTAAACATGTTTTCGGGTAACCAGAACCCACCTGGTATCACTGCTTGCAATGAACACAGTGATGTGAAGTGATGAGCCATTCATGAGAGATTCACTACAAAGAAGTCTGGAACAGAAGCTGAGTAAGGTGCCTGTAAGGTCTATTAAGATGGAAACCAGGACTTGTCTTGGCCAGTGAGTGACAGGTGTCCTTTATCCCTCATGAAAGAACTGCGGTTTCTCTAACCATGAAAATTTACATCTTTAAGTGTGCGTATGTATTACACATAAGCTTTAGACTCATCCAAAGTCACTTTGGACTGCACAGAAGCACGTGTAACAGTGACAGAGAAGTAACATTTATGAATTTACTGATGCCTGGCATCTAAGAATTTGACAAAAATATTTATAGAACCACCTATATTCCTGAGTTTACAGCACAGGCATGGAAAAAATAGCTTGTTGTATCTTATGCAGTGTTGGGAACCATATAAATACTAAGGTTCTCACACAGGTATCAGAGCAGGAGAAGGACCAAAAGTTACAAAACTCATACATGTGCATCCACTTCTTTAGTCCTGTGGACTCGAGAACACTACATTGCTACTACCTTTTTAGTAGGTGGTATTGCAGTGCTTTCTGTGTCAAATTAAAAACACTGCTTTGCAGTTAAGGCACAGAGTGTTGAGGAGCCACAGGGCCCAGCAACATTTCATGAAGGACAGGAAGGATTTTTGAAAGTGCCCAGATGACTTTGGAGCACAAATCCTCCTCAGTGTAGGTGTTGCCAGCAACACCAGATTTTTACATTGTGTTTAGCATCAGAAAGAGCTTGGTGGGACTGGATTCTTCTCTAACCTAATCAGTCTCTCCTTGCCACTGGAGCATGGAAGGATTACACTGAAACATGCAGGCTCTGCTTTTAGCCCCGTTGAGAGGGAATTTCAGCACAGGGCTGTGTCCTTGCATTGCAGCACTGTGCTGAAGGCTCTGGCTAGACCTCTGTGCCTGGAATGTTTAACGCCACACACCCTGCCCAGGTATCTCCAGTCCAGGAGGTCCGAGAGCCGCTCGGTGCGGTTCCTCTGAATGATCCTCTGGCGCCGGTTCTGCTGGCAGAACCCATACAGGAACTGGGTCAGCTGGTTGCACGACTCGTCCGGAGAGCGGAACCTCCTGTCCACGATGTAGATCCCTGAGGGACACAAGAAAAGGGGAGGTGAGTGGGATCAAAGATGGGATCTGACCTCCTACGCTTCCAACCTACCTTCTGTCATGTAGCCTTACAAATGTTACACACAGTATAATCTTCTTAATCTTAAAAGACAGCTACAACTGGAACATTTGTTACCATTCTGATGGAATGGAGAGATGCAGAGGAATATGCTTTTTATTTAAACTTTCATTTTCTTTACCTTTCAGGCTGAAATTCAGCAAATTCTTCAAAACTCAGAGGCTTTGTTGTTGTTTACTGTGTAAGTATGTCCAAAAAGGTTCAAGTTTCTGGATAAAGACGTATCATTTTTACCTCCCATAATTTTAAAAATACTGTCTTAAAGAAAACATAATCTAGTGCTTTCCTAGCTTGCTGTAGAATTCACAAGTGTGGATGGCCAGAATCAGGCTGTAGGAGAGAGGCTGTGTTTTCTTTGGAAATCCAAGTGTTTCCATAGAGACAGCTAGCTCACATACATCATTCAACAGACAATTCTGGCAGAGAGAAGGCAGAGGTAAGCTTTGCCTCTACATTGTTGAGATTAATACTTTATTTTTGCCACCTTCCTTACACCAGGATTTTGGGAAGAAGAGGGTACCAGACCTTGCAGCTCTCCTAATGGACATGGCAGATGTGAAACTATCTTAGTAGAGTGCCTGGGGCCAGTACAGTAATTTATGTCAACTCACATCTGTGTTTTGACAGAGAAGAGCAAGTGACCTGTGCTCTGTGATCTTTCCGAAGGGTCTCGAAGACATGTCCACCCTGGAAGGTGTATCTATATTTTGTACCTGGCTCTAACCTTTGCCCCTAGGGCAGGCAAAGCTGGCACCAGCATGGAACTATCATTGCCTGATTGTGAAAACAAGCCAAGGTACTTGGAAAGAGGTCCTAGTTTGAGAACATATTCAATATTCACAGAATCATAGAATTATAGAATGGTTTGGGTTGGAAGGGATTTTAAAGATAAAGTTCCAACCCCCTGCCATGGGCAGGGACACCTGCCACCATCCCAGGTTGCTCAGAGCTATATCCAGCATGGCCTTGGATACTTCCAGGGATGGGGCATCCAGTTAGCCGTGGCTAAGCAAGGAGGAAAGGACAGAGAGGGCTGTGCCACATTCTGTACCTTGGGGAGGCCACAGCTGTAGTGACAACTGCACTAGTTGGAAAACAGGGACAATCAGCCCTAAAAAGAGGATCTGTTGAGGCAGAGGAAGAGGCAGAATTGTCCTGACATACTAGGTGTGGCTGGCACAGACCTTCCCATGAGAACTTTCCTTCTCTTCCTTCTGTGTTCTATAAACATAGATAAAGTTTGGATGTTATTAAAACAGTTCCTCGGGTTTGGACAGTTCAGGCCTGGCCAATTAGGCCTAGGGGGAGGTTTTGAACTGACCAATCTGGGTGACCTTTCAAGAACCTATATAAACAGGTAACAAATAATAAAGACGCCTTTTTTCCTATGCTATGCGAAGAGTAAGCCTTCATTCCTTAACAGCGCCTCACAGCAACAACTAGGCATTGGCTTCCTTCCTCCTCACCACACTCCAGTCATGAACCATTTGTAAACCTTCCCGAAAGACAATTATTTGAAATAGGAAGTAAATTCCTTGTATTTCCACAGTTTTAGTGTTGTGTTTTGGATAGGGTTTTTTTTGTTTGTTTGTTTGGAGTTTGTTTGTTTGCTTGACATGTACATGTGTACATGATAATTTACTGTTTGTTTAGGGAGAGATATGTTTCACTGGTCTCAAAGTCCCAGACTATTACAAGAGAAGTAGACTTTCCCAGCTTCTTTGGAAGGCTCAGAGTGTTATAATGCAACCAGAGGCAATAAAGGGAAGTGCTGGGAGATTCTAGACTGGTAGGAGCACTGATAAGTTTGGAAGGATACAGCAGACAAAAAATTAAAGGGATGAAAAAAGAAAAAACCTGGAAAGGGTTTGGATAAATATGAAAGCGGAAATTACTTGTTCAACTTAACAAGTTATCCAGAGTTATGATTATATTCCCCCAATGAATTCCCGTGTCCTAGGGAAACACCAAATTGAGGAGTAACAGCACGGCTGCTGTGCTTTTTGCTTTTCTAACTCAGAGGTGACATTTTGATACACTTAAAATTTTTACCATAAGCTGCTGGGTCAGCAACATGTTCCTGCATGAAACAGCCGAATCCAGATAGGTTTGTGGTTACACTGGGAATGCCCATCACAGTACACTCAGCTGCAGAAAGAAACATGCAAAAAGGGTTTCAGGGTAATATACCTGCAATGGTTTCACCTTGAGAGAAAAAAAGAAGAAAAACCAGGAAGACAGAAGGTCCCATAACACTAGAGCTGCTCTGAAAATGTCAAGTGAAAACTACAATAAGGCTTTGTTGTAGATTCTGAGGGGGAAAAAAAAAGATAAAAAGAGATTTTGAACACAAAATTCACACTATGTTTGCAAACATATCTTTGAGTTTCAGAGCAGCTAAACTGAAGACTTTCTGGGAGTGCAGTTTTGAAACAGAGAACCCCAATATAGGGTGAGGACTATTTGGATTTTAAATTGGAGCCTGATGTACATCTGTGTTCATTAGTTTTTCACAACTCTTTACAAAACTGAATCTCTTAGGAGCAGGAGCGTATCAGACTTTGGATTTTGATATTCATGGTTTGCAAACAGTCTCTATAGCAAGAAAACCAAAAAAACTAAACCAAAAAGCCCACCTCAAAACAACAAACTCCATCATTAACTCAGGACTGCAGTCAGAGTAGATATAGAGCTAATTTTACAAAATCAGAAAATGTATGCATTTTCTGTAGTTTTTTCTGTCATATCCATGAGTAAGGATAACTGCTTACCCTCCTTAAAGAGGTTTTGTCCAAGAGCCTAAACCCAACCTAAACCAGCATGCAAACTCTAGTCTTAGAAAAGGGCAGAGACATCTACATGGCCTTCATTCATATGATGATAAAACCGGTGCCTATAAAATAGTTATAAATTTACGTAAAAAAGCCCTCTTTGTTTCTGGGAGACTTAAATGAGTATCAACAAAGAAAATCTTTTAAGTCAGAATCTATATGCTCTTTGAATTTTTAGAAATTTCCAGTTAATTTAATGAGATTCATTACCACTGCATGTATATCTGGTAAATAACTTAGCTGTGGTAATTCTCTCAAACTTATAATCTTGAATTAAATCCACTGAACTCTGTCAGCTGGTAGCATCAGATTTCTTGCTCTGCTTTTCTCACTATGTACATTCCTGTATACTTTCTTTCAAAATCCTTGAACTAAGTTAAGGATTAGGCTTTAAAAATTATTTCTTGTTCTAAAGCTATGGAAAAATCAAAAGATTACACATTAGTGTGGGAAAGGGTGTAGTGCAGGGACAATTTGGCCAGCAGTAAGACCTTTGCATGGCAGAGGAAACGGGACCATAAAGAGTTTTTTCATCACTGCAGAAGGAACTGGCTGCATTAACAGAATGGGTGTTCATCTTTCCCACTATTTAAGGGTTCAGAATTCCTACCTGGAGTATAGCCCCAGGGCTCATAGTAAGATGGGAATACACCAAGATGGCAGCCTCTAACAAACTCCTCGTAGTCCAAGGGCAGCAAGGGGCTCGTTGAAGAAAGAAACTCTGGATGTAAGATCACCTGGATATTCAAACCATATGTTAGAGGTGCAAGAAAACCATCATCAATATATTTTTATTATCAATAAGCTTAGGCAACTTATTCACCCTGGTCTTTTTTTAAGTATCTGGACAACACCTCCTTTGACCATCCATCTGTCATCTAACCCACTTCCCGCCCTGAAATGTATCCTGCCTGTGGACATTCTTGTCCTGGAAATAGTACAGATAATGAACCCTTTTTTTTTCTGGACAGGTATTTAGCTTTATCCTTCTTCATCAAGGACACCCACGTGCATTGGGAGTTAGGCCTACAGCTGTGGCATTTAGCAAGATTTGGTCTGTTGTACAAAGGTACAGAGGATTTCAAGGGCCTGGAGTGACAGGACAAGGGGGAATGGCTTCACCCTGGCAGAGAGCAGGGTTAGATTGAATATGAGGAAGAAATTGTTCCCTGTGAGGGTGGTGAGGCCCTGGCATAGGTTGCCCAGAGAAGCTGTGGCTGCCCCATCCCTGGCAGTGTCCAAGGCCAGGTTGGATGGGGCTCTGAGCAGCCTGAGATAGTGGAAGGTGTCCCTGCCCATGGTAGGGTGTGGAATGAGATGATTTTAAGGTCCGTTCCAACTCAAGTTATTCTATGATTTTATTGGGATGTCTCATTAAGAGGAGGCCTCAGGCAGACACAGCGCTTCTGAGTTTCACAGCATTCCCTGAAATAAAGGAATGTTCACTGTCCTCAACAGATCTCCCAAGAATGGAGGGAATTTTGATACCAGACTCATAGCCCTGTCACCACAAATCTGTGTCTAGGCAAACTAATCTTGCTGAAAGGCAACTCTCCAGAGTGAAGTTAATTTATCTGCATGACTCTGCAGGGCTTGGGGTCACTGCCCCACACTCACTGCTTACTTGAGAAGTGCCTTGTATGTGGTGCCCAGTCAGCTTCAGGGGGAGCAAACGTGAGGGAATGGTTTAAACTGCTCTGGGCTTATTTCCCTGCATGAACATACCACAGCCATTATTCCATGCCCAGGATACATTTTTATCCCTTCTTAATAAGATTGTCATGCTACTCACTTGAGTAAATAAATAAATGTACTCAACCAGTAAATGGGCTCATTTTGCAAGCTGATCCTAGTGATTCCACTGGCATTGCTGAGGGTATTTTTCACATGCCAGCTGTATCTGCCTGGATATCTCATACCTCTCTCAAAATGACATTCTATTTGAAGTTTGAAAAGTGATTTTTTTAAAAAAGCTCATTAAATATTAAGCCTCTTCAGTCAGGAGGTAATTTTTCAGTGGTAATGTCAGATTTTTACAAACTTGACATCTGCTGAGAAGCAGAAGGAGATATCTGCTGTGTTATATCCTATCTGTTCTCTAATGCCTCCAAGCAGTTAATTCTGAGGCTTTTTTTACTATATTTGTACACACTGCATCCTTCCCCCCCAACTTTTGTTATATCTAGTGTACTATTACCATATTATGATCCCATTAACATTAGAGTTAATGCTCACAGGTTAAGCCAGGAAGAAGCAACTTGGAAGTGTAAAAAACATTTACTCAGATATAGCCATTGGTTTAAAAAGAAACTGAGAATAAGCAATATGTCATTGTTAGAGACACCTTTGATCTGGCTTTAAATAAAAGGTTTGGAAAGGGAAGAATTTGCAACTTTAGGTTCAACTTTTACTAGACAGATGTTGAGATAGTCATAGTTAGAATGTCAGAGATTGCCAAAAAACCCACGAACTTTGGCAGACTTGTGAAAGCAGGAGCTGCTAATTTCTGTGGTTTGACAAGGTCAACATGGAAGTAAGGAAAGGAATTATCTGCATAAATTTAGTTTCAACAGGTCCTGTAAACATGAGCATGGCATGAACAGCAGTTCTTTCTGCTCAGGATCAAAGCCCTGGTTACCTTCTACAGCAAATGCTGAGTATCAGGGTGCTGCTCTTAAAAATTGGATCAATATCCCAGGAATGTCTGTGCTCTTTGGACCTCCAGTTTGAAGCAAGTGAATCTATGTCAGAGTTTTCCATCTGGGTGAAATGACCCATGGCACTTTTTTGATTTCAGGAGCAGCAGGTCCTCATCCAGTGCAGGAGGCAGCAATGAAAGCAACTCCCTAACCTCAGTCTTCTAACTTGAAATTAGCTTGGCTAAACAGCACCTGAGGATCTCTGTGCAGTGACAAGTTATTCCTGAGAAGGGAGGAAGAGAGAAGTAGTACTCCAGGAGTATAGTACCGCCTATGAAAAATTTAACGGCACTCCCATATTAACAATCCAGACTGAGAACGTTTAAAGAAATTCAGTTTTGTATCTGAAATGAGAAGGCCAGAACGCACCTTCACGCGGTCTGTGCGGTTGTTGAACAGCCCAATGCGCCGGATGGTGTTGAGGATTGGGTCATTGCTGTCATCAATCATGTTGTGGGTGGTCACTGGAGGCAAAGAGTGTCTCTGAACACAGAAAAGGCAATCCATAAATCAGACAAACTCTTGGCAAACAGTCCTGTTGCAATTTCCTAAGGCTACTGGAAGACAGTGGCAGATTTTGTTGTTGATGTGAATAAGTTTAAATTATCTCAAAATAAATGTATATCTACTAACTTTTAAAAGGGCCTAGCATTTAATTTTGAAGTTTTCTAGTCAATGTTGTATCTCCTTAGAGTTTTATTGCACATATTTAATAAAATCGGAAGAATCCAGGCTTCAGGAACAACTCAAAGTTAACACTTAGCGCAGAATAAAAGAATTAGGAATGCATGTGGCTGAGGAAATATCCATGGACTCCCCAGAAGATTAGTTTGGGTCATGCTCTCATTAAAACCCATCAGAGCTGATTTTAAATGTTATCAGTGGGAAGTATATTTGCTGAAAACTTCTTCCCAATGCACACATATCACTCTATGTCATAGAGAATCATTTTACATCACCACATTTATATTTAGAATAGATGTTTATGTAAATAACACATTTTCTGACCTGAGTTGAAAAGATGGCTCTTTTCATAATCGTTATGTCATCTCGGTCAAGAATCTTGTTCAAGTCTGGGATTTCTCCTCTGCAAAGGAAACACAAGACCAATTTTAGCAAATGACTCTATCCTTTTTGTAAAGAAAATGAAGAAATGGCCAACAAGGTCTGATCTGAAGTTTTCTGATATCAACGTGAACCTTTCCTTTGTTTTCATGGCCCTTCTATACACCCTATAGTGTGTTCTCCCACACACTTGCTGACCTGCCAACTAGCTTTCAAAAAAAAAGTTAAAGAATTGGTTTCTTCTGTCTTTTGGACACAGGTTGTTTTTACTGAAGTTCCAGTCAGACATATGCTTTGTGTCATTCACTTCCAACTGTCTTCTGAAATTCTATGACTAAATCACTAACACATTTTACTTTGTCTCTGGTGCTTTTTTAAGCTGAAGTAGCTCATTTTTGACAGTAGGTAAGCCTTTGTGTTACTTAGACATCACCTGTGTCTCATACAAGACTTTCTGCCATGGGCTGTTGGTACCTTTAATTTTTTCCTCTGTGATTTGCCTATTAAATCTTGTTTATGGTCCCTTATCTTTCTCCCATGCCCTCCTATGGATGTCAAAACTTCTTAGATAAAGAGCAGAAACAGCACAAGTAAAACCACCTGAACACATAGTTCTGCAAGGCAAAGCAAAGCAACTTATTCACTCACTTCAGCAGGGCAGTGTAGAGTTTTCTTCCAAACTTTTCTTTCACAGACTGTGCAGTGTCCCTGGGAAGATAAATAAATATATGTATAAAACAGGAGAATCCAGAAGAAAGGCAGTATAAAAGAGATTCCTGCTGTTGGAAATTCAACTGATATGCTGATGGAACCAAGGATGCAGAGGCAGACAGAGGTCTGGTTCTCAAAGCTCTTTTCTCCAGCCAGTAGCTGTGCTGATTGATTCCAGCACAGCTGAGGATTTGACCTGCAGCTACAGATGACAACACTGGGAAAGCCAGGGACAGGCTTCACTAGGGATTCCTTCTAACCCTCTGCTCTGATCAGTAGACCACATGTCAACTGTGAAAAGGAGACCATATATATGACCCTAGGTACTGAAACATAATCATTAATAATGGTCAGAGAGATCTCCAACTTCTCTTGACCTAGAAGAGAGATGCAAGATATAAGAATTAAACAAATTGGAATTTTCAAAGCAAGCTTCCCCCTTCACTTTCTGCCCTATTTCCCAAATCAAAGACTTTTGGAAACAAGTGTTAGACTAAAAGGCAGTTTGTTTTATTAGTTTGCAAAACAAAAAACTTCCTGAAAAGCTCAGGCCAAGTTTTAGGCTATTTAATAAGGCCTGTGTCAGACAAACGTTATATTTTAGTTAAGGAGGAACTCCAGTGAACCATTATTCTACAGGCAAAGAGTAATTTTTATTATTCTGCTCCTGGCTGAAAGTTCTGTTGTCAAAACAGCAAATGAACTTACAAATTTGAGTAAATCCACTACAAGTAAAGCTTCACTTCATGGAATTTTTCCTGCCTTTCTGATTTCTAGTTATACTTTGGGCTAAGACAAAACTTGTAAAGTGAAATCCTAAACTTTACCCAGCTGGGAATCCATATACGTCTTTTTAGGTGCTCTCTCCCAGCTCACACACACACAAGAGTGGATGAGTTAATTTTGGGTGAGTTGTAAAGCAGCTAGATGTCAAACCACACTGATACAATCCCCAGCAGGATAGTTCCCACATGACTGTATTTTCATAGACTGCCATGCACAATATCTATAATTTAACCTAGATGGGATTGACTGCTTTTTCAGAAGCAGAGGAAAAGAGGGATTTTATATCCCAGGTCAGCCATTGCCTATTAATATTTTGTAAGTGTTATATTCCTTTATAAGTGCCAGCCTCTTCTTGTCTTTAATTTCTGTGGCATCCTGAAAATCATCTGATCCTTTTATGTCATACTGCTAGCAGGTGGGTTTATCCTGGATCTCCAGATTATGATCATGATAATGCTGCCTACAATGCAGAGGGTCATCTGCTTTTCACAGAGAAGAACAGCTGGAAGCAGCATTTTTTGCATGATTTCTCATTTTTAGTTTTACCTTTGCTGTTATTATTGTGCCTGCATTACTGTGTACCAGAGAACTAACCATGCACAAGAGATACAACATGGAAAAGCCTTTGCATATTCCATGTTATTTAAACTTTCCTATCATCCATGTAGTTTATTTCATATGTACCGGTTTTATTCTATTCAAACATGACATCCTTCATATCAAACACAAAGTGGAGGCCAAAAGCATTTCAGAGAATGATTCCTGTGACTCATCAGACTTCCAGAGTAGGATAGGATAAAACATCATTTGGATTGAACCATTACTCTCCACCGGGAGTGAAGGCAGCTCAGACACATTGTTTTTAGGAAGCCAAAGATGGACAATTAATTCCAGTCTCTACACTGGTGGTACCTGCTTCCAGAGGGGCAGCTAAGTAGAACGTTTCCTGTGAGTCCCAAGCAGTTGCTAAATTATCCAGAGATAATTTGGACAGCAGAAAGATCTCTCATATCTGCCTTCTTTTCCAGATATAGCAAAAGCTACATGATTTCAATGACCCTTGTTGAACTATTTCTGTCACAGTTTTTGTAGAAATTTAAAATCCATTAGCCAAGTACTTCAACTTGATTACTGATATCCAGAAAACTGAGCCAGCGATCATCTTCTGGAGGCATTAATGAGAAAACACAAAAAATTTTATCTTTCTCTTACACAGTGCCTTTCATTTACAGATCTCTAAATTGGTTAGATTTCTATAATTTCATAAATATAAATTTATATTCAATATACTTATTGAATTAATTGAATATAATTATTTATATTCAATGAAATTATATTCAATATAAATTTACATGCTAATCAGAATTGGCCTCACAAAGAGGATAAATATAGTGAGAGATGGGCATAAAAGCAGAAGTTAGGTCCTGTGGGGTTTAGTCCCTCTGTTTTAACACCAGTTTCCTTACTTCTGCAGCAGAATTTAACCACTGTAGCCACCTGATAAGGTACATATTTCCATTTCCCTGCTTAGAGAATTAATCTATAAATATATTGTATGCAATAGCATTTTTCACTTTTTAAAACAAAATTCATCCCTGATAACCCACCACTGATTTTCTTTATGAATCTGAAGCTTCAGCTTTGCCACATCACTTAGTTCAGAATTGCTTTACAACAGATGTCTTTCCTATACAGAATCACACAGCAGTTAAACTGAGATGATGGTTAATCCTGCTGGTTTGCTTTTTTTTTTGGAAAGTTGCAAAATGAGAAAGGCTATGAAAATTTTCCCCTTATAGCTATGAGTTTTACTGCTTGGTTATGGCCACTGCTTGTTGTAGTCCATACAGAAAATTATCGACAATTGTTATCAACTATTGTTCTGCTGGATCACACAGTACAATTTCCATATTTCTAAATAAAAGAGGATGTGTAATTGACTGCTTTTTCCCACAGAGAAGCTCACTGTGAAAAATGAGCAGACAGTCTTTGTTTTGTGGGAGCTCTATGGCACATCCAAAGGGAGTACCAGAAACAGCCAGAAGACATCCAGAACAGTGCATTTTCTAGAACATTTGACTTTGTTACTGCAAAACAAGTACTACTTGCTAATAGAATGGCAAGGCAAGTTAACTAAAAATAACTTTGGACAAAAATAAACATAAATAAAAGGAGAAATATTTGACCTTATTTAGCTTTCCTATCTCTTTCATCCCTGAAATACATTCTAGTTACCCACAATCCCCAGTTTTAGCAAAAAGGAGCATTATTCTCCAGCTGAGACTTTTGCACAAGTCCACAACAGACTGCACCAGGGTGGGAATGGCAATTACCAGAGCTGCTTCCGGACTGCTTGTCCTTTCAGTGTTTCCACGTTGAAGCTGTTGTTCTTTGCTGGCATGATAAAGAACACAACAACTGTAACATCAGTCTTGTGAACCTACAGGACAAGAAATGGAGAGGAATTAAAAAATAATGTCACTACAGGGTATCACAGCCAACTTTAAGAATTGCTCACAAGAAACACCAAGTACACTTTGGTTTTCCAGGAAGGCTCTGATCTTGTAGCTCTTGCTACAAATGAAGTTTTGTCAAATCAGAGATCAAGACAGAGATGACAGCCCGTTTAAATTTGGGCAATCAGATCTTCCTGACCTCTCATGGTTTTGAGAACATGGCTTTGGATGTGCACATAAACTGTAAAAAAACCCAAACCTACAGACTTTCTCACCTGACACAAACTGTGTTGGCTTGAAGGAGTGAGTGATTGGTTTACTAGCTGAGGTATGCCTAGGCATGAGATGAGGGATTCCCTACAGCAGCTGGTATATGGGCAGAGAGAGAGCAACCATTTTCTACATGAAACCCTGGCAAAGAACCTGCCAGACACACAAAAACCACAAGTAACTTCTTGTTCATCTCTCCCATCCAGCAATTTCAAAGGCAGAAAGCACTTGCTGTAAATTCTGACACTATTTCTAGATGGTTTCACTTGCTGGTTTCTCCAGTGCATGAACAAGGTTCAAAATGCCAGGTCCATTCCTTGCTGCATGAATGAGGTTTTACTCCTGTCAGCAGCTGTTTAAAGGGCAGCCAAGGGTGAATTCTGTTCAGAGCTGCAAAAATTAAATTACTTTGAATTGCCTTAATTTCAAATTTTAGATACACAAATCTGCTGTTAGTGTGCCTTCTCTCAGACAGTATAAAATAACCTATGGGAGTCATCTATCATGTTAATGTAAATTAATGTTCTTCCTTTCCCTCTCTTCAAAGCAGGTTCCAAGTCCATCATGCCATGATCCCCGTTTGCATTAACAATCTCTCCCAACATCCATATTTTATTTCCAAAATTTCAGTAAGGTTTTCAAGCAGCAAAGGAAAATGTCTCTATAAAATAAAAAAATTCCATGCAATGATATGCATTTTTTAGGTTCAGGCACACCACTGGGACTGGTTTAGGAAGCACCATCATTTCCAGATTTGTAAATAGTACAAGTAGTCTGCTGCTCCCAATGGAATTACCTCTTGAAATAATTACAGAGCAAGTGTTGTTAGAGAGCTAATCAGATGCTAGAAGAATAATGTAAAAAATCCAGGTTCAGCTTATGGGAGAAGCAACACTGTTCTATAGAGCCTGGGAAACCAGCCTCAGTTTCCTTTAATTTCCATCAGCCTTGTTTGCCATGGATGCCATCAGGAAGAATTTCTTCACAGAAAGGGTGATTAGGCAGTGGAAGGGGCTGCCCAGAGTGGTGATGGAGTCACCCTCCCTGGAAATGTTCAATAAATAATTGGATATGGCTCTTTGTGCCATGGTCTAATTGAGAAACTCGTGGTTGGTTGGACCCAATGATCTTGGAGGTCTTTTCCAACCTTAAAAAATTTATGATTCTATGATACAAATCATTAGCTGCAATAAGAGATAGCTGCAATAATCACTCAGGCATTTCTTCCCCTCCCATCACACAAGACCTTCCAGGTTTCCAGCATTCACAGGTAACAGCCATGTAAATGCTGTTAACAGGTAGCCAGTGTTGCAGAGCACTGCCAAACAACTGCCTTCTGCTAGGGAAGAAATACTCCAGTTCTGTGAGGTGATTTGTGTGAATGAAGGGATTAAGAATTTCCAGAAAATCCAGAAGCTCTAAATGGCATATTAATAGGAGGTGGTGGTAGAACAAGTGTATTTAGGGCTTTCAACATTAGTAATTCTTTCATCCCTGCTGACAATGCAGTATCATAATTTTTATCCAGATTTTCCATATCATTCTATTCATAAGAGTACAATAGACAGAATCTGGGACAATAGCTAATTTACCCTTGCCATATGACTGAAAACCAATTAGCATTTTCGATATACCAGTTTTTGGGACACACCTGGAGACCTTTTCAATGACCTCACTGTAGGTGGTAAGGGCTCTGCTCTGTGATTTTTAACAAGGTCTTGCTCTAATCTTCACTCAAGTGCTCTATAAAGGCATTTGGAAACATAGCACTCATTTTGTAGCTGAGGAAACAGAACAAGGGAGAACTGAGTGGCTTCCCATTGCTTTTCAACAGGCCATTGTCACTCTGTGAATTTTAATGCAAGATTCCCATCCAATGGAGTAGCAGTACTCAGAGATTTAAAAGACCATGATCAGATCCTAAAGAATTAAGCAATTCATTAAAGTGAGTATTAAAGGCTTACTTTTATTTCCACTATAATATGTAAGCCATCAGGGCAAACTCTAGAGTACTATTTTCATTACTTCTCTCTAAAACCCAGGGAGGTAACTTCTTGAATAATATAATCAATGAAATCATATATAATATATATAATCTGAAATCATTTTATATTCTGATGGTTCAGGGAGAGAGCCCTATGAAAACTCCAAATATCCCCTAATTATTTCCTATAAATAATAGGAGAAATGAAAGGGAATTCTTGTAGGTGATTTCCACAGTATGGTAAGTTTGAGCATTAGCTCTGTGCTTCCAACAGCTTTCTTACCCTCAGTAAAAAGTTTAATCTTGATAAGGCTTCTAGAAACATATCAGCTCCTTTGTTGGAAAACTCATATCTCCCAGCAATGAAGAAAAACAAGGTCTTGTCAAGATCAAAGTCAAGGTGGCTGAAAGCAAGAAAACAGACAAGAACAAAGTATTTCTCGAGACATAATCAAGGAAAACACACAACAGCTTTCTATTCCAGAGGAACTTATTATCCCAAGAGAAAAATGAAAGTGAGACTTTTTGCTGTTCTTTAAATTGAGCGTCTTAATCTGTATCTTGGGTAAATAACAAACAGATCAAGATCTGCTGTCTGATATCACAATCTGTTAATTAGAATCAGATCTGATGTCTAAAATTCCCTTAGCTTCTGACTGAGAAATCCCAGACAGATATTTGAATAAGCTGGTTTCAACATTTCCACTCCTCTATGAAGTACTTGTTAGTCCTCTTGCTTTGGTTCTTGCTTTAAGTAGTGTTGGACAAGCATTACTAATTTTTGAAAAGTAAAAGCATACCCATAGAAATGACCTCGAATGAACTCTTGGATCCTAGCCTTGTACATGGCATGCAAATTCTGAAACTCATGCACTGCTGAAAATTTCTTAATGTTCAAGCCATTTGGGGTGACAACATCTGGAAAAGCAGAGAAAAGGCAGAGGTAGACATCTTCAGACTCAGAGAATTAAGAAAGAACCAGTGTGTCTCTCAGCTTTATGTGAACAAGTTGTCTTTATGTTACTCATGGGGAGGGAACAGCACTGCCTCCACAAAGCTCTTGCATGTGGCTCTCCACTGTCTGCAGCATCAAAGCAGCTTTCACCTGTCATCAGCACTGGGTAGATCCTGTCCTTTTGTCCTGACAAGACTCCAGTAATGTCTCCATTGAGCCATAGGTCTCTTGTGCAATTTACCCTTTGCCGCTCTATCCTTGATATCACTGTTGCCACTCTATCACTATAGATTGAGAGCTCCTGGAAGCAGAAACTGCTGTACGATGCCCTCGTTTACTTCATGGCACAAGATATCCATTCTATCAAAACTTCTAGGAATTTATCAAAAAAGGGAGCATATAAGAAACTTTTTAAAAACAGCCTCCTTCCACTAGTCTGTTGCATTTCTCCTAAAAACAGCCTCAGAATAGTACACCTGACATTTTTACTGCTGCTCTCCTCCAAGATTCTACAAGGATCTTACAATTAAAATTTGTTCATTTCCAGCATTTTGAAGGTAGAGTTATAGGATATGCACAGAGAACAGACACTGAAATTCAGTCACTCTTAGCCTTCCTGGTAGATCACAGCAGCTATTCAAAGGCTTGCCCTAAATCCAGTCCAAGCAAATGGAAAGAATGGCGTTTTCTGTCCTTTGAGCTGGGTTATGGGAAGGCTAGTTCCTCATCAGATGTATTTCATGGCAACACAACTGACCGAAACAGACCTATACTGATTTATGATACCAGAGATTCCTCAAACAAAAAGAATCTCCAAAGAAGTAAGAAGCACTAATTGTGAGAGGATGCAGTGGTGCTGATTCCATCTTTGCTCTCCTGAAAAGGTTCATAACCATGAACTGGAGTAACTTTAAAGGTCCTCTGCAACATCCAAAGGCCCTTCAGTAAGATATCATTCCCTACGACATGTGGTTCCTGCAAACCAAACAGCTCCTCCTGTGATCTCAGTGCTCAGGGCTAATCCTCCCACACACCAGGGTTACTCAAGGAACTACAGCTTCCTCCTTGCCACTGATACAGGTCTTGGACATCACTGCTATTGTGGTCCTTCAGCCACAGTTGCCTGACTTTCACTGCCCCCACCCTTTCCCCCATCAGTAGAGGTTTGCCTGTCTAGCATTAACATTCTGACCTAATATAAAACTTTCTCTTATTTCTGTTCGACTTACAAGGACTTATAGTTTAAAACACCTCTGGCTCTTCTGGTTGATTTAATATCCAGGGGATCTTAAAATAAGTACAATCAGCTCTCTCTATGCTGCCCAGTCTACTTGCCTGACATTATGCCACAGTCAGTTTTAATTACTTCCTAGAAAATTACAGTCTGCTTCAGCAATATATGTGTTTCCCTGCCATGTAAGTGATCTCTGATTAAACTGTCACTTGTAAAATATCCTGAAGCATTCTGGGTTAAACAGCAACAGATAAAAACATAACCTTTAGAGGTTACCATGAAATAGTAAAAGTCTTGATGGATCTGTTTCTGGAATACCACATTTGAAACTAAAGACCAGGAAATCTTTACCTGTGAGGTACTTAATATTTCGATTTCAACGACAAAAGAGTCTTGGTGGACCTGAGGAGAAAACTTGTGCTTTTACCTTCTCCTGCCCATCACTTAAGAATTCTCTGAACAAAGACCTCTGGGAGGAGGCAACAGAGCAGAAACACCCTCCTTTGTCTTTACCAACAACACAGTTTCTCCTTTTTCTGACCTGCTTCATGTTCTGCATGGAGGAACTGGCTCATTCAGGACATAGTTTCGACACTCCAACCATCTCAAAGTCTTCCCAATAAAGAAAGAATCCCTCCCTGGGCATTTCTGGCCAGCTTCCTTCCACTGTCACTTTCATTTATTAGGGAGTTTTGGACACTCTCACCTATCAGCAGCAACCTGTGTATAACCTACTCCCATATCCTTTGGTTTAACTGCAGCTTCATTTACCCTTTCATGAGAATTGGGGCTCAATTCGTCTTTGTTCAAGGCTTTGAGATGCAGAACAGAAGTGGTGGCCCAAAGTGCCCTGTTCACTATTTCTATGTAACATACAGCAATATTTTGAACATGTGAGAGGGATGAAGTGATGAAAGGGACCTTGGTCCCTATGCTAACTGGTATGGAGCTTTTGTTGTTGTTGTTGAATGAATTAATGACATTTTTGTTTGAAAAATCCTCCCACATAGCTCAAAGCAGAATATTTTGACTTCTGTATTTATAGGAAAGAAACTGGCATTGATTTAAGTAATATTAGCACAGAATGAAGTTTTCTCTTGATAGATAACTAACATTCAGAGTTGACTTGTCCTTTTTCAGAGTTTTCTTCTGTGTTTTTGGTCAAATATTTACAGATAGGAAGCCTAGATCTAGAACTCAACTAATATCTGAGTCTCTTGGAATTTTGTCTCTACTGCTCACGAGAAATATGTTTCATATCTGAGCGAAAACATTAGAAATCCCATAACATCACTTTTCAAATCATAAGAATATAACTTATGATCACTGACAGAGCCTTGCTGGAAATGTCAAAGAAAACAGGTTCAGCCTCAGATACTCAGGCTTTTGACAAATGTGGTTTGGTAAATTGTCAATTGCATAATAACTGCAGCAAGTGGGATAATGCAAGCAGTCATTCTGCCAGGTTTAGACTGACAAATTGGCCTTTGTCCTTCTGCAAAAGTTCTCTGCAATCAGGTTTACTGAATTTTAAATGGACTTTTCCAAGCGCTGAGATTTGTAATTGAAATTATAATCCAATTTGATGTTAAAGAGGAGTAGCAAAGACAGGTCGACTTAGCACATTCCTGAGTTACTTTTAGCTAACAATTTGTTTACAAAGTTTATGTCTCAATAAATGCAAATAAAAGTTAATTGTGCCAATTCAGCATCCCCCTTTTAGAGGTTTATCTTTAAAGTGAATTGAAAAATGTACACGTGCTTTCAGTATTGATGTTCCTTTGCAGAATTCAAGTTCAATGACCTACTGAAGGATTTCTGGACTTTCCAAACGATCAATGTCTGTGCAGATTTCACAACTTCAGAGAGAATAAATAGTGTGAGAATAGGCTCCTCCACAGTTTATTTGTGGTCTTGGACTCAGAGGAGCTATTAACGTGCTTATTCCCATCAGAACATACTTTCCACTTACAGTTGTCTCTTGGGATTTGGGGTGGCAATTCCTACTGAATTTCTTTCTAGCTATGTCAACATGAAGCATGACATGTGTCAGTACGTTTTTAACCCAAACATTAAATATATTTACTTGATTTCTTCAAAGTTGCAAGAATAATCACAAAAAGCTCAGGCCTGTGAATCTCTGTGCATGGAATTCTCTTCAGCTTCAACTGATGTTTTATCTGTGAGCAGTCTGGAGATTTTCTTCCCCAAATTAAACTGGATTCAGACTCATTTCAGTCTCCTAAAATCCCAAAATACAGACTATGATTTTCAAAGGTAGCTGTTGTGGGGAGAAGCCTCATGCCTATATAAAACAGCTTGAAAAGTCTGATTTTCAGAGTGCTCTTCACTTTGTAAAATATCAAGATCTTTCAGAGATATCCCAGTTTAAATGACTGAACTTCAGTGACTTTTAAGATGTGTCTTTGATGCTTAAAATAAAATGAAAAAGGTAATCTAAGTCCACCATCCTATTGACAGCTAGTCAGGAATGAGGCAAAGGATTCCATGAACAGCTCTTTTGTTCTGGTTCAGGAACCACAATGTGGCTTGAAGCATTGAAGTCAACAAGGATAACCATCCCAAACTATAATTAGCACTGCAAATCAACCAATAACTCTACAAAGAATAAGCAAAAAAGACTAAAACAACAACAACAACAACAACAAAATCCAAAAGAAAAGAAAAGCAAAAAATGACAAAACAAAAAACTCCAACCAAACAAAACCAAACAAAAAACAAGCACAAACAAACAAAAACAAAAAACCCCACCCCAAACCCAAACAACAACAACAAAATTAATTAATAACCAAGATATGAACACACCTGCTAAATAGTCTTCAAAACTATCGTGCAGTTTTCCCCTCATGCTGCTTACCTACAGATGGAGTATTGGGGTTTATCCCTACAAAGCACTGAGGTTAAAGAGAACTTTAATGACACATCAAACTGGGATCATGACCTTACTCAAAATCCATGCATGGAACAGGACAAATTTTCTAAGTTTCATATTTTATGCGACTAATATCAAGGGGAAAACCAGACAAATTAATGGACACACAACTATTTTTCAAACTCTACTTGTTGGCCTAATAGAAAATATTTTATCTATATGAAGCTTAGCATGGTTCAGTTCTAAAAGCATGGAGACCCTGCCACAGACAAAATTCCTGAAGCTGAGGAGTCCTTGCAAAAAAAGCTTAACATCCATGGAAAACTGGTTAATCCCTGTAGCATAGCCAGACATGCCTGTGCATGTGTCCTTTCTTGTCATGTGTGCAAAACTGTCTCTATTATGTTCATTTAGTCTAAGGAAATGCAGGCATTTGGAGGAAATACAGTAAAAAAAACTATTCAGGTCTTACCAGGGCTTTTTTTAAGCATATGTTCTGCTTCTGTAGCTGTGATCTGGGATACTGTGGTGAACACATGGGCACAATGCACAGATGCCCGTTCCATACAGTACCGATGGTAAATCTGCCTCTCTCCAGCCTCCTTGTCAATGTCAAACTGTTAAATAACAAAACAAACAAAAAAGACATCTGGGTGATGTGTTTATCAGACTGCCTCCCTCAGGGAAGGTTTCTCCTGCTAGGCTCCATTTCTCCAGAGAATGAGAACCATGTCACTCTGCTCCTGATTTGTCATTCTTGGTTTTTGAACTATTTATCAACTTCAAAGAGTTTGAAAGAGCACAAGAGCTCTCAGTTCCTGCTTGTTTCTGAAAAAATGGCAGCTCTGCCATGGAAGGAAACCTAGATTAATGATCCCAGGAAAGGTAAGCATCTGTCGAATTTGGCCTGCTGGCTTGGCAATATATTATGTTGCAGCTTCCCTGTGCTTGTTGGAAAACTTGGGAGAGCAGGGAGGTTGCTGGTAGCTGAAGGGGAGAGAAGAAAAAAGGAGTGGGGATGAGGATAGAACCTGGGAATCTTGGTAGAAGAATGGTGAAAATCACAGTAAATCACTTTCTCACAAGAGAAAAATGGAGCTGTGGTGGAGAAGCAGAATATGAAGACTCAGTCACAAATCCTAAGGGAAAAAAGAAAATAGAAAATGAGGTATTTTCTGACACTCAGAGATGCTCTTCCTCCAACTCCATCAGTGTTATTTTCTTCTTCTTATATTCCAGTTTGAATTCCCTTAATTTCTAGGGGCAGATGTAAGTTAAATTGCCAGATAAGACATTCCAAACACCTAAATATTTCTAAATCACCTTAAAGGTGCACCAACCCTTTTTTAAACTGAGCTTATGTTATCCTGATGCAAAGAAAATGCACGATTCTCTTGAGCCCACTAACAATGACCACTGCAAAATCGCTACAACATAGTCTAAAAAAGGTGTCAATGCTTTTAATTAAATCACAATCTTAGTCTTCCATGATTTTTCACTTCTGGAAACAGAAGTCTTGACCCCCTAAGGTCAACAGCATGGGCACCCAATGACCTGTGTGAGTTTCATGGCAGGTGACAACGACTTTCAATGAGCTCTGTGATTGCTGCCTAATGCTGGCTGCACAGCCTGATTTTGATTGCATTTGACTGTGTAACTACTGACCATAATAGATTTAACCCTTATCACAGGCAGGGCAGACAGTACTTTCTATAGTTAGGACTGGGTGACCCCTGCCATAGACAGCTGCTTTTAGCACTTCAGAACTTAGGCAGAAGGAAAGCTATTTAGTCTGCAACCTGTCCTGCCAAGCTTAAGGTTGTGCAGAGGATACTGTTAGAAATTTGATCTAATGAACCATTTCAGGGAACTAGATTGAAGCAAATAATTTCTTAATTTCACTTAGACAGGTGTAGACACAGATATAGATATAGATATCTTATAACTGCTTTGCTAAGAAAGTTAATTCCTTTTATCTGCTCTAATTCTGCAGCAGTGCTACACTACTTGTGGGAAAGTGGCTTCCACTGTCTTAGTTGAAAGTGTCACTTTAAAGGACTTTTGAAAAATCTCAGCTAAAAAGATCTGAAGAAACAAAATGCTTTATTTTCGTATTGATGATCCTGTATATCAAGAGCTTTTCTACATTTGCCAAATACATTTTACCACATAATGTGTTAAATATTATGATACTGTTTCTCAGTTGTATCATCATATATTGTATTTTCCTCATTCCTCATAAGAATTTTAGAGCACAAAATACAAAAGATGATATTTTCTCTAGAACATACATCTCATTTGCCACAGAAGTCGAGTGGTAGAAAGGGCACAGAGAAGAGAAAAATAAAGGGGAATTAATTCGACTCCTTACAATGCCAAAGGTCTCAGCATCGAGCTTGCCTTACACTAAACTGATTCAGAAGCAGCTCTTCTTAACTGAATATTTGATTGTTCAAACATTCTGTGCAAAAAAGATACAAAATGGGATGGTTCTTTAGCATGCTGGTCAACCACACAAATGGGAGGAGCACCACTGCACAGTTAGAACTGTGCAAGGCTTTTCAGACATATCTGACTTTCTATTAAAAATAACTTTTAAGTTGCTAGCAAACAAATAGTTGCTAGTCAAACTTCAAAGGGTTTTCGTTCTCTTTTCCCTTTCTCAGCAAGAATGGGTTCAATTACAAAATGTAATTAAAAATTAAATTTGGGACATGTTCACTAACTGTAGATAAACACTCCCTGTAACACTACTAGGACAAATATTTATAAAAATATTGTTAAGCTCTATGACTTATTTCTAGTTCGCTCTTATTTCTTTGTATGCTCGGAAAGACTTTACATATGTAACACATATCAGTGTTTATTTCTTCATTGCTATTAATTTTTCTGTCTTTTGGATATGGGAAGTATTTTATTTTGCATATGTTTCTGTGCCTTTTGGTATGTTTTTGCAAAGGTACACAATTCCACATCTATTAGGAAGTACAAACAGGTCACAGGATTCTCATATTTCTTTTGCTCTCAGTCTCCAGCAGATTCCAGCACCAATCAGTAAAACAAGAGCTTGACTTTTAGCCTCAGTAAGAGCCATTTGTTTCTGAGCAGGCTAGACAAGTGACTTCAGAAAAGAGCCTTAGCTAAGTTCAAGGGCAGGTTAAATGAAAATTAATTGATGAGACAGTGCAGGTGACAAATTTAGCCCATCCAGTCCTGTGCAAAGACAGCTGAGCCTGCTGTGACAATCTCCAGAATGAGAAGCACTGTGGGCCATGGGGCATTATGCTGAAACCAGGAGCACACCAGGGCAGCTCCTCACCCCCAACCCAATGCTCCTGCTCAGAATTCAGCCCTGCTTTCTGTCCAGCCCAGCTCAGGCACCTGAGAACTCTGTCCCATATCCTTCGTGTTGAGCAAGAGTAAAGCGAAATACCCGAAGTGCGTCACGCCTGCTTTTGTTTGTTTGCTGTTATCAGCAAACAGGAGCCCCAGCAAAGCCATAGATGACAGCTGCAGCAAGAGAAAAACAGATCTAAGTCAGATGAACTGTTTACAGAGCCCCTTAGGGTGGAAGAGGCTCCTAAGATCCTTGAGTGCAACCACTTCTTCCCTCAGTGGTATTTAAAGACTAACAACTTCAATATTCACTTCCCTGTAAACTTATTGGAGGATCCCCTCCTTCCCTGACTGGTAGAAACCAAGCAGATTATTAGAATTTACAAGATATCAAGGATTAGAGGGGAAAATGGCTCCTTTATAAGGCCACTCTAATTTCAAAGCAAAAAAGGAAGATGTTCCACATGTATAATCCTTTGGAGTAAAATTTGCATTTGCTGCAGTGCAATTCTGAGGGAAAATTTCAGCTCTTTTCTGTCTTTTCTATAGATCCAGATAATGAGCATAACATCTCATTCATGTCTTAAAATTCAACATGTTAGGGGGCACTGCAGGTAATCACTCCTCCCAGCATGACATTCTGTTTAAGATGAACAGCTAAGCTAAGATAAACTTTGAATGAAAAAGAAAAGAATATTAAACAATGTTTCTTCTGGAAGCAGTCACTTAAGTAGTAAATCTGAATCAGCCATTCCTATTTCAAAATTATAAATACAAATAGCAAAGTATTTCCAAAACACAAGAATCATTTGAGATTGGAAAAGGAGGAAGGGCTATGTTAGCCATTTTAAGGGAAACTTGTCGGAAAGAAAGACAAATTATTTGTCTTAGACAAATTATTTTGCATAGAATCTCTAGATATTGATATTAGGCTGAGCTTTCCAAATGAAAAAAAAAAGTATGGTGAAAACCAACAGAAGTTAAACCAATACAAATTCAAACTGGAAGTAATATATGTAATTTTTCTAAATAAAACATTATGACACCTTTGAAGAAATAATACAGACTACCCTCACTATTTAAACCTTACCTCCATATATCATGGATAATATCTCTGTAAATATTTTGTAATTCAAATAAAAGGTACATGTTTGATGCATGAAGATTTTAAATACAGAATGAAATAAACACTCTTGGTCTTTTAAAACAGTAGTCCAGTCATGTTCAAAGTGGTTCTGCAGGACCAAGGAACAGTCAGAGACTGGTTTGAAGCTCAAATTCCTTACCTACTAAAAGGTAGAATGGAAACATTTTTGCTTCCAGCATAATCTCACTAGCTGCCACTGTCTGAATTAGGTAAGAACTACTCCCTTAAAATCCAGCTTACATCAAGTTTACCTCCAACTGGCTGTTACCTTGTACAAAGAGAACTTTCGTTCTGGTATAGCCCTTCCAGGCCAAAAGAGAGTGAAATTTACACTTCCTGGGTTAAATCAGATTTTCATCAGCTGCTCTGCTGACAAAGTGGGTCAGCTTTGTGTAATAGTGAGCTTGGTGACAAACTGGACAGTACAGCACTCAGTGGAGTGAGATATTGTCAGCAAAAAAGCTCTTGACTATTCATTTTCACTGGGATTTTTAGTACTTTTCCTTTTAGTCTTCTTGGGACAGGACTTTCCACCACTTTGCAAACAGGATTCAGTTGTACCTGCATGAGCTGAATGAAAATGTTCCAAGTTCTAAACAGAAGTGTTATAAATCAGCAAGGAAAAATGCAATGAAGAATATGACTAACCTTTTCTTCCTTCTCCTTAGAACACTTTTCCCATTAAACTCAAAGTGTTTTTCTACTAAGAAGCATCAGAGGCTGAAGCATACAAACTTCTCCATTATGCCAGGCCAATGGCCCCAAAAATCATTTCAGACAAAATTCCAGGTTAAATCATTTCCCGAAATGAGCTGTCTATTCCCCTAGGAACATGTCTGGATCATCAGTGTCTCAGTCAATTTATGAAAGGTGCTGGTCTGTTTAAAAGAGGGACAAAAGGACACCAAAAAATCCTCATGCAAAACAAAAAAAAAAGTAAATCAGTCCTCTTAAACAATGGGGAAAACAGTAACAGATTAACATTCTCAATTTTCAGCTGAGAAGTCCATTCCTCCTGAAGAGAGAAAGGCTCCACAGACTCAGAGATAATTTTTTTTTTCACAGAAATTCCTAACTTCTAGTTATTTTGGTTCAATTTATCTTGGCAACAAACAAAACTCACCAATGTAAAAGCTACACTGAGCATGGAGACAAGGGGAAAATGCTCTGCTGGTTGGCTATTTAGAAATACAAAATTCTTAAACTTCTTTTGGGAATTAAACTCATAACAAACCCTCCTTGTTATTGAAATTAGGAAGTATTGGGAAGAGTTCAAGCTGGTAACCCATAGGTTTGGTGAGCAGTCCCAGGCCCAGTCATCTACCCAAGGTTCTTCAAATAATTAAAAGTAAATATAAATAAAGATATTGCCAGTTACTGTACAAGTCACCTTCTGATTTTTTCTTCTGGTTTTCCTTCCCTTTCTTTCTCCAGGATGAGAGTGAATTAAATGTGAATCTAGGAACTAAAATATGCACTAAATGGTAACAGGGTTACTTCTGGTGGTCACTGTGCTCCTGGGCACCTGCTGAGGGTGTAATACCCAGATTCTCACTGGAGCAGAGGCAGATAAATTCCAGCCAGTCCAGATAGTTATAGATATATATTATAATATTGGCTTTCTGCAGATATTAAAGAATGTTATATGTATAATGTTAAAATGATTTCACTATAAGAATGTAGTTTGTTCTCTTAATAGCTGATGTAGTTATGCTTGTAATGACTAAACTGACTGGTTAGTTAGATAACACCTGTAATAGAATATCACTATACTTTATTCATTAAATACGTATGGGATAACCAATCCATCCTTGAGTGGAAGAAATCCATGTAGATATGATACAAGGAAGTTCAGGGGTTAAGGAATGATTCATCTAGAGCCCCTTGTTAATGAAGTATATCGCTGGTGCTTGTCAAAAGTAAGATGGGGGATGAAGATTTATTGTAAAAAAGGAGGACAGCCTAACCCCTCAACCGGCTGGAACTAGGTTCGTAGCTTGGGCAGAATCCAAGAACCTAGAGAGCATGCATGACAAGGAAAGGTAAAAAGTTCAACTGAGAGGAAGACTTCTTACTTCATCTTTGAGACCCTGGCCCACGACCACCAGGATGCACTGCGCAGGCGCAAATAACCTTCGAGCTCATTATAATACGAAGTGAGGATAGGTCATGAATATGTATAGGCGCATTGGGAAGTCTAATGCATATGGAATACTTTAAAGGATAAATACAGAGAGAAGTGCTGGGGTCAGCACGTGCCCTTGGTGGAGTGGAGACTCCCAGATTGCCTAGCGCTGTAACTTTTGTTTTATTGTCTTGTCCCTTATTGTCTTTCTATTAAAAACTTTTAAATCCTAACAGGAGAGTGAACTCCGTTTTTCACAAGATGAACTAAGTTAAAACTGCAAGAACATAAGAATTGTATAAGCTCATACAGTTATCAGAGAATCATAGAGTCATTTAATCATTAAGGTTGGAAAAGACCTCCAAGATCGCCAAGTCCAACCTTTGACCAATCACCCCCTTGCCAATTAAAGCACAGCCCTGAGTGCCATGTCCAGTTGTTAAGCCATAATGCTGCATAAGAACCAGGCTCCCATTCTGACTGAGGCAAAGAGTAGATGGCTCAGGAGGAGGTCAGGACTTGTGCAACACTACAGTCTTACATCCATAGTGCACGCTCCCATCTTCCAGCCATCCAGAGATCTCCTCTACTTAGGCTGACTAGGCTTGCAGCCCCCAGAAAATGTCCTCTTACAGATTGCAGGCTGACATGTGCCCTCAGCTCATGAAACAGGGAGTTTTGGTAGCCTACAGTTCAGAACTCTACTGATCGTGCGTCTTCTATCCCTGTTTATCTATCGGGATGGTTTGACACTGCAGTGGGAGAGTCCTGCACTGTGTGGGTGGTGTAGAACGGTCTACCAGATATCCTAACTCAGCATTTTGTGGACTGTGTTGGGGACTAGAAACAGAGACATGAGGTTTCCTCTTTTCTCTGATGATCTGTACACGCCTGATTGTGTCTAGGCAAAATAAGGCTACACACTTTTGTTCTATGCTGCAACCATTTTTCTGTAATGCCTGGCACAGCACATCCTGCAGCTGCATCTTTCCCCTCATCTAAGCTGCTGCCTGCTGGGAACTGTGTGTCAACTGTGAAACACTGGTCAAATGTGAGAACTTAATTATATTTCAAAGGAAAACATTTATGCAATAGCACTGAAACAGGAAACCCAGCTATTTTATTTTGGGGTGGGAAGGGATGAAATACTCTAAAAAGATATTGCTTCCTCCCAAGATTAAACATTAGGAAGCCCTAAAGAATCTTCCTCACTGATAAATTGCCTTTTTTACCTAAATAGTTTGCTGCTAGAAGGCAGCAACAAGAATATATCTGAAGATCTATCTCTGTTATTTAATTAAGGTATTTGAGATCATCCTCTTGTGTCTCAACTGACTTTTGGGCCAAGGTGACCTTTTCACAGCCAAAGGTGTCCTCACTAACATAGTTAACTTTTCCAGAAAGTGTTTTAGCATCCTATAGGAATGTTAAACAATGGTATAACAGTTTGACATAATTTCTTCTATTAGTACATTTACATGTCAACCCACAGAGGGTATAAAGCATTATGGCCTAGAAATGCACAGTTTTCTTCCCTTAAATATTATTTACAGCAATTTAAAATAATATTTGAAATTGACACTGATGTTTCATTCCACATGTTCTTAGAATAGGATTTGAATAGACATTTCTGTATCTGTGACATAGCTGATGTTTACCAATGGGATTTGTGGGGTTTTGCAGGATGGACAATGCCTTCACACATAAAGGTGTCCATGCCATGTGTGAACAGAAAAAATTATATTAATCCTGTGGCTAGTTTATAAATATATTAAAGTCTGCAGGTCCACTCAGATGTGAGATCATTAGCTTTTATTTTGAGTACTCAGACAAGGGTGAGGCCCCCAAAAGTTAACATGAAGAGAAAAAATCCAGTTCCTTTGAGAAAATAAAAAGACTTTTCTGGACTGTTTGCAGCTCACTGAATTAACTAGAATCAAAACAAGTCATTCTGTATTATGCATATATTCACATGAAGAGACTATGAGAGAGCAGGAATGTCTGGACTCCTACACAGCAGGACTGTGATATTCATGCTGCCTCATCAACGCGTCTAACAACCATAACTAACTTAGGAGATTAGGAGAGACGATTTACGGGGCCTGGAGTGACAGAATAAGGGGTAATGGCTTCACACTGGCAGAGGGAGGTTTAGATTGGACAGGAGGAAGAAATTGTTCCCTGTGAGGGTGCTGAGGCCCTGACACAGGTTGCCCAGAGAAGCTGTGCCTGCCCCATCCCTGGAAGTGTCCAAGACCAGGTTGGATGGGTGGAAAGTGTCCCTGCCAATGGCAGAGGCTTGGAATCAGACAATGTTTACCACTCAACCCAGACCATTCCATGATTCTCTGTTTCTGAGTCAGGCCGGTAGCACACAATGGCTTTAGGCCTTGTCTTTGGAAGACACAGTTCCCCAACATGTCAAGCTTCAAACATCCAACTGAAAATTACCACTCAAGTAATTTCCTTTACTGATTTTAACCAAGGAAGTGCATGAACCATGTGGTTCTCTTATCTACATCTACCTTCCCTAAGTGCTGGAATGCAGAAACCTCTTAAATTCAGGTTTGTCTGTGCCCGTATGAGAAGTCCCAGGTCATGCAAAGTACCCTGATGAAGGCAGTGCTAAAGACAATTGGGTTCTTGAAACATTGGTTTTCGTTATGCTTTGAGTGGAAAGAGAACAGTGAAACCCAAAACCAATAGAGAGTTCACACAGGTTCCAAGAAACACATGTGGGTCTTTTGAACTCAGAAAATACTTATATTTACCAGTTACAAATTAGGCCTAACCTGAAATGCTTGAAATTAGAAGGACTTATGTTTTGTAAAAATAAAGAAGCAGGCTGGGGGAAAATAACCCAAAGCAACCATCATCCACTGTAGTTCCAGGGTACTTTCCACAAGAGGAGGGCTATTGGTTATTTTTTCTACTGTATTATATTAAGGAAGAGTGTTGTGAGGCTGCACCTGAAGGGTCAGATGTTGGCTAGAGTTGAATAGATTTTACTAGTTTCCAGTGAGCTTTCAGACTTGTCAGATGACATGATCTTACAAATACCATTTCTCATGCTCTGGAATCAACAACCAGCTGTGGGTCAGTCATAAGTGATCACACAAGACAGAAAATAGAATTAATGATGTAACACAGTAAATAGAAAGGGAGTCAAGAGAAGATTAGCTAAGAAAACAGGGAAGAATGAGAAAAAATGTCTCTTACATGGTCCAGATTGTTGTAAAAGTCAATACTGGCTGCACACAGGTATCTCCCAAGCAGAGTTGCATGGGTAGTAAAAATTGTGGCGACGGGAAGTTTCTTTGCTCGAGACAAGATTAAACCCACTCCTGCCTGCCACTCGTGGAAGTGGGCAATTATATTTGGCTTGTCATCAAACTGACAGGAAAGCTGAAAATAGAAAGAAATACATGAAACATACGTTATCCTATCCATCATCTCAGCCCCAGAAAACTCAGGTTTTTTGGTGTTTATTTTTGTGAAGTCTTCTGTGTGCTTGCTTTCCTTCTTGTGACAAAAAAAAAGTACAATTTTAAGTGGTCATGGGCCTTGATTTCCATCAGCCCTAATCCTTAGCCCAAGAAAAACATGTGCCTCTCTAGTCCTTCATAATAGACTCCTTTCTAGAGTGTCAGAGGGTTCTGGCAAGCATAGTTATTCAGACTCCACACTGGGCAGCCCCACTGCCCTTTTTCTGGAAAAATATAGTTAAATGACCACTTACATTTAAGTTTTAAATACTAATTTGATCTACTTTGAGATCGAATTCCTAAAGATCTTAGTTTTCAAACTGGAGAATAGGAGCCACATCTCAAAGTGGTTTTGGTCTGCAAATCTCTAGATTTAAAAACTGTACCTCTTTTAAAAACCAGGCTGTTAATGATCCAAAAATCACAGCATCGTTGGCTTCTTGGTCATGAAAAGGGATCCCTATGTTGCTGACTTCCCAAAATTCACCTTTCCACTTGTTCAGGTTCCAAGCTGCTGATCCCATATCAAGCAGTAAGACATATGGGCTGCCCTCTATGAGCCATCTTCCAAAAAAGACCTACGGAAAAGAGGCAAGGATATAGAAAGAAAATGTTAAAGAGAATGTAAAGGCCACTTAGCATGATGATTTTCATCCATTAAATCTGAAGTACTTCATACAAAGGACATGTGTTCACAGTCCTACACATCCAGGACTTGCAGTTTTCCTTGCAAAATACATGGAGGAATACTGAAGCAAAGGAAATTACAATCATTAGAGACATTTTATTTTTAAGATTTTAATTTTAAATTTTCATTGCAATATTAACATTTTTTTTTCCATGAGGGTAAAAAAAGGTTAGGAAGACTTCACTTGCTTGAATAATGAGGCCTTCTGCTCTTATTGAAGTATCTATACCACTTCTGTTCTTATTTCAAAATTATTATTTTCTTTCATTCTTATTTGTCTCCAGTCTTTTGCTATTTATGCTAAATTACTGTGGAGAGGTTTTGCAGGGCTGATGCTTGGTGCTTGTATCTACCATGACATTTCTTCCCTCTTCCCAAGGGGGAAGAATTCCACTTCCATTTGGAAGAGCAGAAGGATCAATCAGGTGTACTAATATCTAAACTCACAGTAGGCTAAAAATGCAACTTTCTTGATTTATCTGCAATGGTGTAGTTAAATACTTCTAAAAGTTTCTAACTTCACTGCCTCTGCCTTCACCTACCTGCCCAGCCCAGCTACAGTCTACAGTCTGGAAAGTCAAATTATTTCACATTAAATCTGCCATCAAAATGGCTGAGACCTCAGGGGTTGAACCCAGCCCTGGCACTACAATGAGCTGAAGAAAGGTCAGTTCTTGAAAACAAACAAGATGAAAGCTCTTGGCCTGTTTTCACAAAAAGCACAAGGCATAACAAAGACAGGTTTGCTTCTTTTCACTCCTCATGTATTTATTTCAGACTGTCTATATTTGCTATTCAGAAAATGAGGTTAAAAAGCAGGGAACCCAGACGTCATCAAAATATATGGTCAGGTTGTGGCAAGGAACACACCTGACCTGAGAAGTTTGGAAGCATTCCTAGGCTCCCTGGTTTAAAACCATCCATTGTGATGTATAAGCAAAATCCAGACATAAATGTTAATAGGATAAGTGCAGCTCCTGGAAACTAGAGCATCATTATTGGAGGCCATCGCTATATTTGACATCCCTAGGAGAGATTTGCTGCTGTGTATGAATACTCCAGCAGCACAATGCACATGCTGGGCTGGCAGAGGTGGCTAATTAAATTGGATGTATTGCTGGAACAATATAAAGCATTGCAATCAATCTGCCCCACAAATCTTTAGCTGTTTTCCAGACAAAGAACTGTTACACAGCTTGCAGAGGCAACATGGAAAACCTCATCAATCACCTATGAAAATCTAATAAAGATAAGATATGGCAGATTGGACCTTTCTGTCTGAGTCTGAATAGTGCAAGCATCACGTCAGCATCCCCAACAAACACTTTCCCAAGTTGTGGCACGCACTCATCCAACAAAAAACATCTTCATAACAGGGCATTAGATCCTAAGAAAACCACAAGTGCTCTTACAAAGGAACACAACACATTGCCAGTGCCACAGCTGGTGGCAGCCCAAGAACTTTAGGAATTTCTGCACTGAAGTGTGTCAATCCCCTCAGCAACAGTAAGAATGCTTCCCTGCTTCTGCCTCTCAGTGCTCTCCACATCTGTTCAGCACACATTAAGAGCAGACAATTTTTCCTCCTGAAAATTGGCATCTCTGAGGGACTCAATATTGAGTCAGAGTGCAGACGAGTTCTACATCTCTGATGAGGACTTCAAGAAAAGAGGTCAAATTTAGCATGAGTTACCTTCCACCCATTTTCAAGTATTAAGCTGCTTGTAGCTTAATAACTGCCCATTGACACAGCAGGTTCCATTTCTTTTAGCAGATAATCTTTACAGAAAGAAATTTATTCCTATTTTATTGTTGGACAAACTGGGTCTCAGAAAGGCTATGAGATCATGCAGAAAACACTGGTTAAAAATCATGTTGTGAAGTCCTTGTGTTGTGGTTTAATCTCTCTTCCCACGGAACTGACAACTGGATGCCCTGAGCTGAGGAAGTGGATTCTTTATCAGCTGGGTGGTTTTCTTAACTCCCTTTCTGGCTTTCAGCTCAATATTATGCTACATTAGAAAAATTGAGAGCTAATGGAATACTCTTCTCACTCCCATGCAAGAATGTGAAAAGTAAGGGCTCAGTCAAAGTAAGGTCATACTATATCTACTAAAATCTCGCTACACTTAGAGACCAGATAAATAAGTCATTAATCCAATTAAGCAGCCTTGCAGATAAATGACTGTTAAAACCCATAATTGGATGAACTGGTTCTTCCTCAAAAATAACCTTTAATGAATTGACTCTGCTGTTCTAACAGTGGATACCAAGCCTTTCCCATTGTCATTGACCAGGACTGCTGTGTCAAGTGGAACGACAAGAGCATTAACTCAAACTTTAATCTCCTCAGAGTCAGATTTGTTGCCCTGGGAAGCAGCAGCACATCTGATTTACCTGACACCCTTGGCTTTTCATGGAGTCCATTGCCTTCTTAATTGCAAGGTTTGGAGGCTCACAGAATTCCACCTGAGTCTTCACATTCTGCTCAAAATAGGGACCAATCAGGAAGTAGTTTTCTCCCCATTCATCTGCTGTAGTTTTGGCTTTTGTCTGGATCACAGTGTAAATGCCTCCCACTGCAAAAGAAGATCACAAAGAACAAAAAGTAGAAAGGGGGACAGGCCACAAATTTCTGTACTGATCTCCAACCCACCTGTGGATCAGATACACTGCTAGTTAAATCCCTTCATGTATGTAGGTTTTAAGTGAAACCCAGCCTCAGTCAAATAAATAGAAGCTCAGTCTCTTTAATGGTACCAGGTGTCATTGTTCAGTTGAGGGATTAAAATCCCAGGCCTCATATTTCCACTCTGCCATGTCTAATCTTGATTCTGATGCATCCCAAGCACAGCCTTCTGCTTTTGTTTTATTGCTTTTGTTTTATTTATTATTTATAATAAATAATTATTTATTATAATTTTCAAACCTATTTTTCATCATGTGGTAAGAACTGAGCTTGTTTGACACAAATCACTAAGAAAAGTTGAGGAACTGATGGATTTCATTGACTACTGACTATAAAAATGGGTTTAAATCAATATCCTCAAAGCATAAGGAGTCTTGTTCCATTAACACTCTTGAAGAGTTATTAAAGTTGGAATGAATGTAGCCTACAATGATAATATAAATGTCTGTAGCATCTTTCACCAAAATATTTTCTGTTTTAACAACAAATGCAGCATTCAAATATTTAAGAAAATCCAGCAGCATCCCTTGCCAAGTCAATACAGACCTATCTAGTCTTGCTCATGGGTGTGCAAGAGTCCCTTAGCTGCCCTTCCTCACAGTTTTCCATAGCCAGTCCTGGAATTCATGCACTGGCAAGGCAAACCCCCCTTTTCCCCAGTCTCCAGGGTGCCAGGCAGTGGACACTGCACCACCACCAAGCCAGAAGAGCAACAGTGAATGCTTGAATCCAGCAAGGGGGAGCAATGGCAAGGGAAAAGAAAACCTGAAGCCAAGCAGCTGCTGCACACCAGTGACAATGAGTGTGGCTCCAGCTCTTCTTCTTCGAGAGGAAGCTCAACAGGTACAAAGAGCAAAAGAAACACTAGGGAAGGGATTGGTGTTTCTAAAGAAAATTTTCTTCCACCACTGAATGCTGAAGCTTTGGAAATCCTTGGCAGCACTCTAGGCAAGAAGACAGTGCTACAGCTTCCAGCAGTGACATGAAAATTACCTATGGAGTCAGCACTGACAGCTGCCAGGGATTGAGAGCTGGCACTCCAGGCTCACCCTTTTAAAGCTATTGAGATCCAGAGGCGCCAATGCACCACATCCAATTGAATTAAAAACCTTGAGAAGTTATCTAATTCTCCTTAAAAATCTGCCACCACTATGTCTAATACAGTAGTTGAAGTTGCTCAGCACTTTGGCAGATTAGTTCCCAGATCAATTAAACTGTACCCCCCAACAACTACAGAAAGCCTTCTGCAAAGCCTTGTGTCTTGCAGCCCTGCGGAGCTGAATGACAGAGCTACAGTGTTAATTATGCTACTAGAAAAGAAATGGTTCTCTTAAATTCCTTTTATCTACAAATATAACATTTGTTTTGAATGCTGGAAGAATCCCTAGTCTTAATATTTTCATGTCTCAGGATTCTAGGTATTTACAAAGAAAAGAAAAATGCAGTTCCAATCTACCAGCTTGCTAAGTAGAATTAGTACAATAAATTACTACCCACAATAATTCAAGACCTAAGAAGACAAGAATCTTACAGATGTCTTTTCCTAAATCAAGCTCTCAGTTCGAGAGTTTCACATCATGTAGACGTGGAACTGCAGAAGCAAACCTGTGCGTAAGACTGTTATTCTCCCCTTCAGCAGGACTAGAAAGCTTAAACAACAAATTTACAGTCATCATATTCTTCCGTGGCTGCTTGGACAAAGATTTAGAGAAATCTTAGCTAAATAGCGCTACATTTTCCCTCCAAGTTCCTCTCTTCACAAGGTGAGAGAGTCTATTTGAATAGCTTTGATTCAGATAAACATAACATTTTAATTATATGAGACAACTCAGAACATTCAACCTATAAAGCAATAGTTAAGATGATACATCTGTTTTTCTGGGCTGATATATTCATCATAGGAGCATAAGGGGCTTCAATCCAACATGAATAAATATGGGGTTTGGTAGAAATCTTAGTCATGAAACTGGCTGGTTTGAATTGGCAGGGATACAGAGCTTAGAATAAAGGAAGATTTTAGTGCAGAGCAGCCTGGTGATCTGAGAAAAAGAGAAAATATGACTTGCAAGATGAAAGACACTAAATAACATGAAAGAGTTGTATATGCCTAGAGTGAAGCAAAGCTCCTTCCCCCACCCCAGGAGCGTGGATCAGCCTCTTCCACACTGCAAGGGGTTCCACACGGATTGGCAATGCAGCTGAGTATCCACAGCCATGGATTTGAAGCTGCAGCTCATGAGCTGGGTAGAGACTGGACCTTTGTTTCACACAGCCAGCATCTGAGCGTTTCTTTCCACAAGGTTATCCATAGGAGCCCTGTGTGCCCTAAAAGGCCAAAGATGTATGGAAGGCCTCTTGTGGGGGAAAGAATGGAGTGTGTGCTGTGCTCTGCTGTCGTAACCTGTTGCACAGCAAGGTAAAAGACATTTCAGGGCATTGATTTGCCTGAAATGCAATGAAAATTACTTTTGATAAAATCCAAAGAGTACAATTTACAGGCTGTTAAAACTCCTCAGAAGGTAACTGTGATAAAAGCAGTATCACCTGGCCTCCAGACTTGCTTTTGTCTTCCCTGTTACTGTGGAAATATGACTCACAAAACATGTCTGTGAATAAAGCTTTAATTGACAAGGGAAGGAAACTGCAAGTGAAACTATTCATGTAGGAAGTGTTGGGTATAACTTAAAAAAGACATCTTGAGAAGAACAAAGCAATGTCTAGAAAAATGTATTGACTTTTGAAATTACACTTCTCCATAGCAAACTCAAGGAGCACATTATATATCTTTAAGAGATAGATTCTATATGCTCAGTTGCTTTGAACTCCCTGGAAATATCTGTGCCAGTAAGCAAAACATTACATATCCTACTGAGTTACAGAGTAGAGGTTTACATATTCAACTCACAGAATTCTCAAACTGCTTCAACAATTTGTTAAACCTTCTTTTTCTTGTCTAATATGATGTTTTAAGGTTATACTATAAACAGAAAACCTTTCCAAACAACAGGGATGTACCAAAATGTTGCAAGTTTCTCTACGCTGTCTCTGAAATTTTGTACTTTGAAACAGGTTTAAAACAAACAAGAAATGACAAAATGAGAAACAGATAAAGAATCAGTGGAGACCAGAACAAGAGAACAGGTTTGGAACATCACAAACATGGGGAATTAGCAGTAAAATGTTGATATAGGTATAGTTTAGTTTTCTAATCTTCAACACAATGCTTTATTCAAATATATTAAGTTTTGGTAATTTTTAAATATTCTTGAAATAAAAATATTTCTATTTTTTTTAAACATACTTTTAACCTTTACACCAATAAATGAAATCAAATTTCAAAAGAAATAAACAACAAATCTTTTTCCCCTATGTTCTTTGCATTCTTCCTATTATTTTAAAGGGAAAAAATAAACTGGCACAGAAAGGGGAACTAAAATATTTGGGAAAGGAGGATTTTCCAAATTTAAGGGAAGTTTGACCTCTTTTTTGTGACCTTTTCAAAAAATAGAGGATAAAACAAAAATAATTTCTCAGAAAATATTCCATAGAATTATTTTAAAAGTCTAAACCTTTTTATCTATGTTAACACTACTATGAATTTGTCTAGAGGAGTTCTCTGCATCTCTCCAGCATTTTCTTCTTTCCTTGTTTCAAGTCCTGCTGCATTATTTCTTTTGTATATTTAAAATCCAAGCAGCAGCTAGTGCTTGTCCTCCTACCCACCTCACATTGCAGAAGGACAGAGGGAAGGAGCAGCAGAAACCAAAAATGAGAGAGAAAAATAGGAAGTGAACTATAGAAGTGAGACAGAGGTAAGTGGAGATTGTCACTCATCCTTTCACACACACCTTTGCTACACAGAGAGAGGATCAGGATGATTCCAGGATCCATGGGAGCAGCGTGAGCCCAGGGTCAGGATTCAAACTGGCTTCACTGTCACATTCACTCGTTACATCAACTGTTTCACCCTTCTCCTCAGAAGGTGTCTCTGATCTACACAGGTGTGATTAAAATTGGGACTGAACTTCTTTTTTCCTAACATTTGATTAATTGATTGACTGATTGCCTGTTGAGACACCATTAATAAAATCAGGTTGTAAAATGTGTCAGGTGAAAAACAACCAGCATCTTCAACCAGCAGATATTTTTCGTGTGGCTTTTGACTGTGCTTGTGGCCAGAACTCCTCAGAAGACAGAAGATCTCTACATTCTCTGAAATTCTGACATTCCAAATATATTCTGAAATAATTCTGAACCACTGAAATTCATGACAGATGTCCACAATGAGAAGCTATTTCTGTGTGCATCATCCCCAGTGCACAGGATTTCATTTGGAATTGATTTGATGTTGATATTCCACCCCTCTCTATAAATGCACAGAGCTCTGAGGCTGTGCTTATGCCAAGTTTATGCCAGCACATCCCCAACTCCCCAAAGAGTGTTACTTCAGCTGTGTCACAAATTACAGTAATCACCTTCTCCCAAGGAAATTTCATCATGGGAAGACACAGAGAAGGTAAAATGCTGGACCTACTGACTCCAGCGGATGCAGGATTGAATTTCCCAAAGTCCAGATTTTCACCAGAGAAACTGTACGGAGATCTCTGCTCCAGGGAGAGCTGAACCGAGTTTTACTTTTAGCATGGTTTTTGTTCCAATGGGGATGGAAAAAATAATATTTGAGATTCATCTACCAGTGACTCTTGAGCTGAGCTGTTCACAGCTGAATGGTGATACAAGCTGGCTGTCTACCCAGCATTTTTAAGCATTCTTCTATTTTCTATCTAAAAGCTGTGAATGGTACAGCAGAGGATACTAATCTAAATATACTGGAATTATTTTCAAGACATCCTTCTAGAGAAAAGAGCAGATCTTTAACATTCTCAGACCTTCAAACTAATGTGTCATAAAACCCACTACAGACAAACTGAAACCAGGCACAAAATCTTCATAGCTTGGTAGCTGCTCCTTTTGCGCTCCTGTACTTAAAGCTTTTATTGGTCTTCATGCTATGGAGGAAAGAAACGAGTTCTTTTTTCCACAGCTGTATGACCAGATGTGGCTTTACTGGAGCATGATGGCCAGGAGAGAAAGGAAGAGTTAAAAATGCTGATCTTCCCCATGATTACCACCAGATTTATGGCCCTGCACTGTGGCCCTTCACTGCCTGCATTTTCCCCCTTCTGCCACAGAAACACTGTAGATCCACTTCACATAAGATTTTGCCCATCAGTGAAAAGCCAGCTAAAGTGAGGTAATTTTACAAAACAAACTGCACATTTCTCATTTCTTTGGCAGAGGATTTTCGGTGCCAGAGGATTTCAATATTGTGTTTGGTTTAGGGGGCAAGTTCCCCCTCATGTGACTTGGGGGAAGGGTGAGGGAGAGTGACACTGGCAGATGAGACTTTTTTATTTCCCATTCTCTGCTTCAGCTGCCTTATCTTTGCTTTCTCCAGACAGAGGAGAGAGAGAGCAGTAACTGCGAGGCCAATGTTTTCCATGTCAGAGGTTATAACCTAGCACAGGCTGCAGCCAGGACAGAAAATACAAAAAGGAAACATGGAGAAGTAGAAAGCTCTGCCTTATTAGAGCATGTGTTAAATGATCTATACTTAAAACAAAAAGAGACACAACTTCCCTGTTCAAGCTGCTGACAAAGAACAGAGGAGACTCTGGAAATAATGAAAACTTGTAGATCTCTGAGCCCTGAGTTCATACAACCATCTTGTTCTTCCCTACAGCTGCACCTCATGCCTCAGTACCAACCAGCACCATCAGGGAAATCCTAGGGAACGCTTGGTCACCATGGGCAGTGTGGCACATGAAGACCTTCTCCCACTACAGAATCAGATATTCTCCATTTTGCAGGACCCTGTCAGCATCCTCTGGCGATGAACAATGAACGAAGAAGTTCAGACCAGCACCTGTAAAGGTCATTGGTTCAGGTGTGGGGATGGATATCCACCTGTGAGCTCTGCTATCACCTTCCTCACAGGAAAGAGGACAATTCAGCCTGATTGTCAGTGCCACAGGAGAAATGGAGGAACTACTGAGAAGCAGCACTGGCCAAGGAGGAAATGTACCCAAGCACCTGGTGATGCACACAAAATTAACACAAAGACTGGGACTTGCTCCTGTGGGCAGCAGCAGCAGCTTTACACCACCTCAGAAATGCAAACCAACTTCAGGCTGAGTGACTCTGACACACCTTTGCATTGCTAGAAAGGAAGAAAGAAACCTTCGTATTAAATGCTCAAAATTAGCTTGTCAGGCAATAAATCCAGCTAATCTTTATTTTGCCCTCTATGTTAGGAACATATACAGCAGCACAAACACAAAAACATGCAGCAGAACTAAATCTCTGTGTGGTCAGCCTACTTCACCAAATAAACGATTCCTCCTGCTAAAGGAGGTAGGAAATATACAGTACAAGCTATTATTTCCTAAGCCTATATATCTTCTGCAATGACTCTCCCTGTATTTTGCTGGCTACTCTCTCTCACAGTGCCCTAACATTTTCCCAGAACTGTTTACAAAAGTTAGGTCACCAGGGAACAGTATCTCACCATGTGACTTAGACATTCAATTGCCTGGAAGATATAGAAAACCACCCCCCAAACCCTCAGTATCAAGAATTTACCAGAAAAATAGGCTGAAACTGGTTTATAAAGTGAGTTTTGCACAGATGTTTCCAGTCGAGGGTGGTTAATGGAAACTTCGCACAAGGTCAGATTCTAACAAAGAAATTGTTTTCCATGTCATGTTCCTTCAGCCCTGTTTGAATATATAGGCTTGGAAAGTGGTGTAAGTAAAGGCATCTGATTTTTAAACACACTGAATAAAACTGGCTCATGAATATTAATTCTCTAATAAAATGTGTAAATAGTAAATTTTAGCTCTGTCAGTTGATTTGGCTCCAGTGAAGTCAGCCAGAGCTCTGTGGATGATTAAATGATTCACTGCATTTTGTACGTACACAGGGAAAATCTAATTGGGTTACCTTTTCTTAAATGTCTTATGTGGTATCTACAACCACTGGGTCCAGATGACTCAGAAAATAGATACTATTGAGTTCAGCGAAGTTTGTAAGAATTCCCTAGATTTCTGCTGCCATCTGCTTGCCACAACCTTACTTATCATGCACACTGCAAAAGTGAGTCCTGCATGCTCCAAGTTCTGGCTTTAGTAAATTAACTCTAAAAGCTTGTCTGAAGCTACTGAAAAATAATCCCACAGGGCTTCAAAGTGTCAAAGCTACTCTGTCCCACCTCTGGGTATTGATAGGCCTCACCACCCTAAAAAGAGCAATGTAAACTAGCAGAAATTAGCACAGAACAGTAATTTCAGTTTGCCCATGGGGATAAACCCCAGCACTGCCTTTTCCTCTCACACACATTTCCCCTTTAAAGTTAAATTCTTAACACATTACAGATCCCTTCTCCTGATCAATCTCTATTTATCTGCCAGGACAATAATACACATGGGGTCAGTCATTTACTAAAACTAATACTAACTCACTTTTGCAGTGAAAATGGAAGCTTGCAGAACTACATCTGCCTGAAAGGGGATGATTTGATGAGGCAGGAGGATTTTTGCCCAACAAGCAGTGTGCCCTTTGCCTGACCATCTGCAACCAATGAACAAATGAAGCCCCTGTCTGGCACCACCTGTGTTTGCAAAGACCCATCCAGAAGAGTTTCAGCAGGTGTACAAAGGCTGCTGGTCATTGACTCCTGGGTTTTGTTCAGTGGCTGTAACACAGCTCTGTTTATTTACACCCCTTCCAAGCCTGGCCTCTTCTCCACACTGCTCCAGAAGGCTGAGGGGGGACTGCTAAACTGCTCTGCATCTGATCTCTGTTGTACAGCTCCTTTCCTTGCATGACATTCCCAAATGAATTTGCATGGAAGGCAAAACACGTACAAAGCAATATATATATATACGTATGCACACTCAGACTTATCACTTAGATGTTCAAACTCCCTCTCCCTGGTGGTAGAACATGAAAAGACACAGAGACATCCTGGCTCTGCCCATCCCACACAAGCCCAGGCAGGTGCAGCCCACGCTCAGCATGCATTATTACACACCTGCACTTCTTCCAATGCAGCAGCTCCGCAGCCCTCTGCAATCTCCCTACTAATGCCTATCTTCTCCCTCATCCCTTCATCTCTCCCTCTACTTCTGTGAAAACAGCAATACTAATCCCCAAGCATGGTACAAACCTTTGTTGGTAACTTCCCAAGAAATTTCAAAGAGCAACAAGTCCTCCGTGGGCAGGTCTTCATCCTCCCACAGAGGAAGCCCATTCAGAGATGTCATGGACATGGATCTTGCCAGTGGCATTTTCTTCAGCCCTTGAGTGGTCACCCCACAGGCCACAGCAGTCAGCAAAGGTCCAGGTACCGTGGCAGTGCTCTGCAGTTATGGTTAGAGCAATCTGCCTGTGTGCTGGGATCCCAGAAGAAAATTATTCAGATAGCTGGGAGCTAATGGGTTTAAACTGTCTGACCACCAGCATTAAATTGGCTCAGTGAAATCCTTCAGGGCTTGAGAAGAAGCTGCTGGGAGAGGTAAGAATTTAAGACTGACCTGAGAAAGGTCTCAACTGTTTTGGGGACAGAGCTCTTTCTTTTTCTTCTCTCAGAGGGAGGTAAAAAATGGTTGCAAGCTCCTGAGCCCCAGAATTTGGTATCCACCAGCACCTCAGAGACAATTAACACTGGACTGTTGTAAATTCAGCACCGCCCTGAGCAAACTCCAACAGGGAGCACACTTTGAGTTCACCACCTGATTTGAGTCCAGCCCCTGAGTCCTCCCCTCGGGATACACCCTCTCCTTACAGCCGTGGAGCTTCCCTACCTGCTGGCCATCTGCAGTAGCTAGAGTAGACTCCTTTTACACGATGTCTCTCGGGTTCCTTGCGAGGTTAAACACTGTTTCCTCTTCTTCAGTTCAGCATTCTGTAAGCCCGAGTTTACCTCATCTCCTACTTCCACAATTATGTCCAGCTCTGTTCCCCGGAGTCTGCACCAGCTGTTGGCTACTTTAGCAACTCTGCGGCCCTGCCAACTTTTACAGAGTTACAGAGGCTCTACCCCTGTTTCGGCGTACACTCTGCCCCTCCTTGCAGTCCTGTCCCTGATTTTCCAGGTTTCTTTTTTTCTATGCCACAGCTCTTTCCTGGCCTCTGGGCCCATGTCCTCCACCCTTAGTGAGAAGCTTAGTGAGTACTAAGTCAGGGCACAGCATGCCCCTGTCTTCTCCAGCACAGATGCTGCAAGCACTGAACACACATCTGCAGAGATGCTGGTCCCTAACTCACAGTCTGAGATCCTCACAGCTCCCCAGAGCAGCAGCCTTCTTGCTAATGCTTATATTACCCACCTGGTTGAGAAGCCAGTGAGTCTGGGACAGCTGTGCAAGCTGAATCTGATCCCAAGTTTAGAACACAACCTGTCCAAAACCCACAGTTCAGCAGGGAGCAAACCTCCAGGTGAGATCCAGGACATCTCTGGCACTGTGGAGAATAACACTGCATCAGCAAGCATTGAGGGAAAGGCTCTGAGCTCACCTAAGGCAAAAAAAGTCCAAGACAACTGGTTTAGGAGACAGGCAGCCCATCTGCATAGAAGTCTCTTAGACATAATACATAATGCATGGCAGAGCTGAGCCTGCCTTAATGACTGACTACCCCCCAAAAGACTTGCTCTTCTACTTCCACTGCCCATGCACTTCTCTGCATTCATGGCAGTTAGAGCCATCACTGAGCTGATGGATACAGCTCACTGAAAAACCTAAGGTTTTCCTAAGCACCTAAGGGTGCTGAAAACTTTGTTACAGTGTTAAGAACTTGAGCTGTCTTAGAAAATAGCCTGGTAAGAGGCCAGGGAAAGTTTTAGCAGGAGTTATTGGCTGGGTATAATTTTCTCTCAATTGTTTGAGTTGCCCTATTCACCAGTTTATAAAAGAAAGGCCTGACCAAGAATCATTATTTTTGGAGCAGCTGTGGCTTTTGCTACATGGCATAGGTAGGAAATCAGATCATCCCATAGCTAAAAAATCACGTTATTTAAATGAGAAGCCAATCCTACATTAAGGCTCGCTTCATTTCTGAACAGAAGTCTGCCTGAGTCACACTTTCACACTTCTCCTGCGACGCTTGCCCTGAGGGTGAGGCCTAAAGCTGCCAGGTTCGGAAAGGCGGGTGAGGAGTGGAGAACACAGAACAGAGAACAGAGAACAAAGCAGCTGACAAGTCCATCCCCACCCCATAGGTTCTCCTCACCCTGTGTAAATGAATACACAGCAAAACTGCTCTTGTTAAAGGAGACAAGGGGTGCAGTGAGCACCCAACGCCCCTCACTGACCGCACTGAGTGCCATCACCCTCACTGTGAGTAACCACCAGGAGCTGCGTCTTCCCCGAGGGAAATCAGATGGATTTGGGGGAGGTGGCCCCATCCCCACTGCTGGCTGGGTGCCACTGTGCTCTGCAGGTCTTCACACAGCCCTCAAGGTGCTTAGATCAAAACTGTTCACACCAGTTGCTTGTCCAGGGACCGCAGAATCACAACATGGTTTGGGTTGGACGAGACCTTAAAGACCATCTCATTCCACCTGCTGTGGGCAGGGACACTTTCCACTATCCCAGGCTGCTCAGAGCCCCATCCAACCTGGCCTTGGACACTGACAGGGATGGGGCAGCCACAGCTTCTCTGGGCAGCCTGTGCCAGGGCCTTTCAGCCTAAAGCCATCACCCCTTGTCCTGTCACTCCAGGCCATTGTAAAAAGGCCCTTTCCAGCTCTCTTGTAGCATCCCTTCAGACCATAAAAAAATCACCCCAGAGCCTCCTTCAGACTGAACATTCCCAGTTCTCTCAGCCTTTCCTCATAGGAGAGGTGTTCCAGCCCTCCAAAGAAAACCTCCAGGTGATGCCAGATAACCAGTGGCACTGGTTCACTGACATACCACCATCCCTAAGCATTCAAAAGCCTGAAAAACATGCAAATAATTTTACAACAATGAACTGAAGCTGTAACAGCAAAATTTTCAAGTTCCTCCACATAGGCTGTGGTTTTCAGGATCTTGAGTATCACGTTTTTCCAGCTTCTGTTTGTAATAAGATGATAATTCTTTTAACTCTTTGAATTTGACAAAAGATGATATAATTCCTTGAACCTTGGGTAATGAGTTGGAAAGAATGGTCAGATACCATGAGATAATCCCACAAGTACTGCCAATGCCATCCTTGAGTAAACCTGGGAGTAATTCACCTTTGGCAGCTTGGAGATAATGGAGATTTTAACTGATAAAAAGCACTCAGTAGCACAATGAACATCAGCACTCCTTCGTATTCTGACTACATTTCGTTTTATCCAGTCTCCATGACTTAAAAAAGAAGGTGTTTTTTTTCACACAATGCCATCCCAAATTTCTGCTTTTCTATTATCAGCGAGAGAAAAGCATTTGAAGATCCCAGAAAAGGCAAGCTCCAACAGATAGTCCAGAAACTTTCTTCCCTGAAAATGCTCTTAATTGCTAGAGGGCAAAGGACCCTATTCATTATATTTATGGCCTGCAAAGATTAACTATGGTATATCTGGGGTGCAGCTGGAGTTATCTGGGTTTAGGGCCATAAAGGAGGCTGTGTGTTTCGCTGTGCTCATATAGTAAGACAAAATAAAAGCTCTGCATGAGAAAAGTTGTATTCTGACATTAAGAAGGGCAACCTTTAGCAGTCCTCCATGCAAAGTGCAGTGAGATGCAAGTGCTGAAAGGGACACTGCTGATTCTAGAGCAATGTGTCATTTTTGTCACAGAGGCAGGGAAAGGTTGTGACTATGATTGAGCAGTTTGCTCCTTTTTCACCAGAGGCCAGCTACTGAAGTAGGGAGATGGAAACAAACCAGAAAGACTACTCTTTAAAATATAACATTGATTAAAATATTTCCCAGAAATCTGGAAACCGGTGGGACTGGTTTTGAGTCCAGCCTAGCTTCTCATAATGTTCTTATCACAAACTATACAGATACCCTTTGGTAATGCATTATTCATTGTGTTGCAATTCTGCCAGACACCAGTTGTTACCCCACCAAATTCTTTTTCAGCCCACAGAAGCAAAATAATTTTGTTTGCAAGAATATTGAACAATAAGGAGGCTGTTTGCAAGATCTTTGAAGAGAAATATATAAAATGTGTATAGTTTTTCCTAAATTTCCAGGAGTACTCTGGAGAGAGCAATGCAGAGAGCGATGCTGTGCATTCTGCCTACCTAAATCTCATTTTGGAACTGTTATATTTCGGATGTTGTCTTAGGATGTTTGCACACTTTGATCCAACTCCTATTTGGGTAGAGCAAAGTTTTCTGCAAAAACTAACTCAGTGCACCACCCCAAGAAGTGAGTCGCGGATGTTGTCTTCATACCGCAGTCCTTCCACCAGAACCACTCCAGACAACCTTTTTTCTTGGAATATCTACCTCAGTCTCCCTGGCTGCAAGTGAGAAGGTGCTTGTAGGGGAAGAGACACTCTCCGTTTGTGGAAGTTAAAGGGGAGATAATTGTCTAGGACTGGCTTGCTCTAAACAGAACAGTGGTTTCAAGGTTTCCCTAAATTAACTGTGCACAGAAAAGTCAGATATGGATGTTAAAAATGCTTGTAGATATTGAGACAAATTTGAGAGGAGGAAAGGACAGGGGTTTGTGGCAGTCACTGATGCACATACGCTGTACTTGTGATACAGAGCAGTAGGTGGCACTGACGGTATTCACCACGAGTTCTCCAGTCTCCAAATTGTTTTGTCATTGCAGAGTTTAGGGAAGATCAGGGAGAGGCCCAGAAGCGTTCTAGGGACATCCTTCATTGCCTATCTGGCAGCAAGTTCACCTCATTCCAGCTGTGAAGTGATGCTCTGTCTGTGCAAGGCCAAAAAATGCTCCAAATCTCCCACGAGTGGAGAGATTTCCTTCCAGTTAGAGGACAGGCGTACCCAGTAATCCTGCAAAATGGCCAGGAGGGAGAAGGGGCTACAAAACATTTGATGGGACACAATGGATTTTTCTCAGTGACACCTGGTATGTTTTGTCCCTAATTAGGCATTTGGGAGAGCATGGACTCCAGGAAACACCAAAGAAAAGACATTCCTATCAATTGGTCTGAGAGGCTGACATTCCTAGCTCTGCAGAAGATTTTGGCCTCTGCTGTTTCATCCAGGAATGACAATGAGAGCCATCCTGCAAACACTAGTTTACCATGGGCAAGATTAAGGTTAATCTTTTTGGCCTTGGCTTTGGAAAAATATGCCAGAGTAGCTTGGCCACTAAGCTGGATCCTGCAACGTAGATAAGCATCAGAATGCCACCATCCTGTTTAAAGTTTAAAATAAATGCTGTGATGTGCAGGTATCCTTCTGAGGGACAGGACTGCTCAATGCATAAATCATGCAACAGTTCATGTGTGCCATTTTCCCATGTGAGCAGAGGTCTGGGCATGTTCCCTTTTGAAATCACATCATCCCAGACTGAAGTGATCTCCTGGCAAAGAAAGGACATCCAGCTCACATTCTTAGACCCTGTCTGTATTTCCAGACAGGCATCAGGCATTAGAGACTAAAAAAAATCCCACTCATTTTACTGGAAAAGTAAATGTACAGGCACGTAACACATGTAAACAACTTCTGAGAGACACCAAGATTTTCTGTGTGATGTCTGATATGGCTGTAACTTGAAAAATAAAATGTGAGATGAATACGCTCTCTTTTTTTTGGCCTCTTTTCTACTGTTTGGTGCCATGCCCCCACCCATAATTCAGACTCAAAGACATAAACACTTTCACAGATATACACGTGTTTGCTTTGATAGTGATTTGTTTTCTGAGGTCAGCACAGTGTTTGTATCATATTTAGCATGGGAATTTGTCAGTGTGTTGGTGTAACTTGTGGTATTTTCTCCTGAACTAAAAGTTGTAATCATGGAGAGACTGAAACCTCACTTGTTTAGTATCCTAAAATCACAGAATGGTTTGGGTTGGAAGGGACCTTCAAGATCACACAGTTACACCCACCCTGCCATGGGCAGGGACACCTTGCACTATTCCCAGGGTGCTCCAAGCCCCATCCAACCTGGTCTTGGACACTGACAGGGATGGGGCAGCCACAGCTTCTCCGGACAACCTGTGTCAGGGCCTCAGCACCCTCACAGGGAACAATTTTTTCCAATATCCAACCTAAACCTCCTCTATCAGTGGGAAGCCATTCTCCTTTGTCCTGTCATTCATTATCTGCTCTAGCAAATGGTCAGTGTGGTCTTAACTTCTTTTCTGCCTCTTTGGGAGCACTCTACCGACTTGAATGCCTTTGAAGTATATAAAGAAAAGATATTTCTACTTATTCTTCTGTCTTTTATCTTTAAAAACCCCAACCAACAAACCAACCAACACCCTGCAGCACGCAGAATCAAACCAGTACAGAAGTAATTTTAAAATTATTTCCTTCTGCACAGCAATTTGCTATGGGAAAAACAAACTCAGAAAAATGAACAAAAGATCATCACTCTTCTAGACTGATCTTCAGTCAGAGTATCAGGGACTTCTCCTCTCTCATAATGTGGATAGGAAAATGAGTTTGATGGGATTGTTAGACATGCCTGATTTCCAGTGATACTAAGAGAGTATTCCAGTATTTACTACTGGTGGAGACTGCTGGGTGAACAGAAACTTTGGAAATCATTGCATTTCTGTCTTATTGCCCAAAATACAGAACTAGCATCACGTTGGGGTTTTTTTTGCTTCCCTTTGCATATTCATTTAGCATATCTCTAAGAGCTCCAGAAGTCAGTGTTGGTAGGAAACCACCTTCATGCTATTTTGATAAACTTTCTGGATTTTTTTACCTCAAGTATTGAGTGTGTAAACACATCTAAATAAATGTCAGAGAGCTACTGAAGAGAAGTCCATAAAGAAGAAGGTATCTACTCAGAATTCTTACTTTGCATAGCCACTGCCTAGTCATTGTTTCTTATGTTTGCAGGTAAATTTATTCATTTCAGACACTGAGCAAATCCAGCCCTCCCAAGCCAGACCTCTCTAACAGACCATTCTAAGTAAATTATTTGCACAAGTCCCTTGCTGGCACAGAATAACAGCTCACACAGTAATGGTATCTCAGGAGCAGTTCATAAAAATGTAGTACTCCACAGGGACTGGTGTGGATTTTAGGAAGGCCCTGGCTATTGGAGTCTGAAAGGCTGGATTCACACACATGCATCTGGGGAGAATTGTCTCTAGAAGAAAGAAATGCCTCAAATTAGGCATTGCCCTGCGAGGCCACAGGATCTGACTCATAAATGTTTCTGGGCTACTGGTCACACTAACATCAGGGAGTTCGACATCTACATTCCACCAAGAGTTTGTGGCTTAACTGTTCTGACTTATACCTGTAAATCATGGGAAATGGCATTTCTTTCCAGCACAAGGCTAACATGAAGTGTATAAACACAAGGTAACAGGAACTCCGAGAGCAACTGAAGTCACCTACTTCCCATAAACCACAGTTCTAAGTGAGCTGGTATGAAAGTCACATAAGCACTACAAAATACATTTATAAAACATTTTCATCCCTCTGCAGCTGTCTTCTTTTTACCACTGTATCACTGTTTAAACCTGCCTTCAATTCCCTGCCCATATTTTATCTTTTGACTAATAAAAAAATACGATTTAACACTAAAAGTCACTAAAATGCCTTGTGTGTCTGTTGTCTGTCAGCATCTACTTGTCTGGCATTTGCAGGGTAGTCAGACTGACTTTCTGCTTTGCACTTGTGCACCTGCAAAGGCAAGAGGGTCCAGAGCCTTATGGCAATTAAAATGACATTACTGATCTTACCCTGCATGAACGAGCAGAGCAAGCTGTCCTCAGCTATCTGAAGTGTTCTGAAGTGTTTCCTCTTGCTGGCTGCACTACTCTGTCCAATAGCACCACAATGTTCTCTGTTGGACCAAGGAGTGACCAAGGTACCTCCTGACACATAGGAATGTGGCTAAAAACCTGTATCACCTTTCTTGGGATACAACAAGAACAAAGTTCATGTATCAATGGCCTGGACAAACAAAGCATACAGAAGATAACATGAGCCTATTATATTTGGATAAAAACCCACAGATATAGCAATATTGTTTTTTAAGAATTTATATGGTTGATATAAGACTAAATTGTGGATAATCTCCAAGTAACAGGAGGTGATAGGCTGGTATTGTATAAACACACACAGGGAAGCTGTTCTACAGCCATGCAACTACAATGAGGATACAAGATTGTGTGTGCTAAGATTCCTAACAAAAAAGAATCACTATATAATTGATGTACTTGCATAGGGCTTACAAACACCAGTGGATGCAACTAATAGCTGAAGAGCCAATTTATAAAATCTTAAAATCCACTAACTTAGGATACTCATTCCTATTTAACAATTTTGAACTAATCTCTCATAACAACAAAGATGCCTATTCACTGCTGCTTAAATTTTTTAGAATTTGCCTTCATGATGTCATATCCCCAAAAGAAGTTGAAAAAAAGGAAACTAGAAAGAAAAAAAGGTAGTCCAGTGAGGTTGCTGATATCCTAAGAAAAGTTCTCACCATACAAACCAATGTTTTCTTCATTCCTTCAGTTGCCACCTTCACCTGTATCCACTTAGATTTTTAATAGAACAGATTTTGTCATGAGCTCTCTGCTTGCTCAGTGTCTGGGCACTAAAGATCTTGTTAAGCCAGTGATCACTACCAAAAAAAAACCCTCCCCTGTGGACCTGTAGGGGATTGAAGTAGCTGACAGCAGGTGACAGAATCCTGCCAGCTCAAGCACCAGGACGATGTATGTTCAACATGTACCTTTGGCTCTCAGTTTGCCAAGCACAGAACAAGGTCTGACCTTACAATTTAATGGGCGAGGATGAAATCAGTGAGAAATCGCATTTACAGTAGCCAGGTGAGCTTAAAAAACCAATATTCACCATCAGAAGGGGAATGTTCCCCAAGAGAGCTGATGCCTCTTCATCCACATCACTCAAGAATCCTGCAAAAGATACAGTCCTATGACACAATTTTGAATTACTTCATGGACTGGGAAGAGCGTTAAGAACAAAGCTAGGAAGGAACTGTGCATGGTCCTGTACTAAATGTGCTCAGGTGAACTTTCCTAATGGGTGCGTCCTGAAAAGAGCAGCAGCTTGTGCCATTTACCTTGTAAATCCAGATGATCAGGAACAGTTCTTAGCAGGAACTTTAATCCATCCAGGTGTGGAAAGCCTTCCAGTAAAATCTCCACACCAAGCTAGGAAAGCAGAGAATATATTTTTCTCCATCCTATTGGCAAAGAAGTCTAAAATTTAGCCTGTAACTAAGAATAAAACATCTCCCAAGGTCTCCCTGGGATACTCTTTGTAAATAATGCTGCCAGCAGCATCCCATGCATATTTCAGTAACTACATTGTCCTTACTGAATCACAGAAGTTAGCCTGCAATGTAACAACACTTGCATGATCTTCCCTTTTAAAAGGAACTACAAAAATTAAACTACCTGCTTGTGAAAGTGTTTTAGTCCAAAATCCAAAGCATTTTAATACATACAGAAAAGAGCTTTAAATTGCTCCAGCATTGCCTCAGACCATTTCTTATGAAACAAAACTTACAAGCCCCACAAGACAGATGGATTTGATAGTCTGTCCCCTGGACATTTAAGTTGAGCAGTTCTATTTTAATGATTAATATTTACTCCATAATGGTAAGTGATTAAGAAATAAACTTCAGGATTTTTTTTTTTTAGAACTGTTCCCCCTCCAAGTATATAAAAACTTTTAACAACCATGCTGAAATTTAGAGATTTAAGACCCAACTTGGCTTGTTTAATAAACAAGACTACAACCACAACATTACAGTCTAAGTCCAGAAAAAGCCTTGTATTTTTGGATTATCAAACAGAAAATAATTTTGTTTTTCCAATTATAAGAACTAGACACCATTAACAAGAATTTAATCCAGAAGAGAGAAGGATCTACGGGACTCTTTCGAGGCCCGTAGCATACAGAAGCTGTATTTTTGGCTGGTGGCACAGAGGCAAGTGCCCATTCCACTTCCTCTACCCATCAGTAAAAAAATTTGGAAGTACTCTATCAGAAACAATTCTGGGAATGAATTACACTTAGCACCTGGACTGAGAAAAGCCTCACAGTAAAGTGGTGTTAGTGAAATCCCACCAGTCCACTATTACTACTTTGTTTCCAACCTTTCAAAAGGACTCATCAAGTCTACACCTCCATGTAGTCTGTGGCAAACACTAAAGGAGAATGCCAGAGTAAGGTAGAAAATTTACATACTTAAAATAAGTCACTAGGACAACCAAAGATGCCTGAAAATTGCTTTATTTGTTCGTAAGGTTTGTGCGTTACAGCAAGCATAAGTTTAGCTACCATGGACAAAAATCTGGAAGAGCATTTCATGTTAACCATTGAGATATATAGTGAGTAGAGCCCACATCTGCACACAGCATGCTGTTTTTCTATTGCTGGAACCTAACATTCACAAGTTACAGATCCTTGATATCCTTCTGGATGTTCCACAGTGTGTCTGCGCTCTTCTTCAGCTGGGTCACCTCATCATCCTTCAGCTTTTGGTTGATGACACTTGTCAGGCCAGAGGCACTTAGGACAGCAGGAAGGCTCAAGAAGACATCATTCTCAATGCCATACTTGCCCTGCCACAAACAAGAGATCAGACATAGGCCCCTCACCACAGATCTGTGGTTGATTTACACTGCAGAGAACCTCCTGAGAGCAGAGCTCAAAAACCATTGTTTTACAACCTGCAGAAAAATTTCAGCCATGATGTATTTGAGAAAATAAATAGTACAGGGCTGTTTTGGACCAAGTGCCTGGCAATAACCAAAGAGCTGATGGCAGAAAACCCACCTTCAAACCTCTCACTTTTAGTTCTACACTTTTCAGCAAGGAGCTGAAAAGATTCAGACACAGGATTAGGACAGGTCAACAGAGGGGGCAGCTCCCCCTGCTCAGAGCCCTTACTGCAGCAGAGGTTGTGGAGCTGGTACAGAGCACATGCAGCCAGTTACACCAGCTATAAAAGGACACAACTCTCCTTTCCCACACCTTTGCCAGGCAGTGGTTCTTGGAATCACAGCTGGGCCTCTAAGAAGCCTTCCACTTCTACACTAAAACTTCTTTTCAAGAAATCTGCATGCCACACATGGCAAAGTTTCACACAAGGGCAGTTCTGCACAGAGAACTTTATTTTCAGCTCCATACTTGTGAGAGAGAATAGGCTAAGAGGTCAGCCAAGAAAAAATGGCAGTAGTAAGCTCCTGTTTGAAATTCAAAGTAGTATTTTACAAACCTTCCTGCGTTCAGCACCTTGCTAATTGAGAACAATAAAAGGAGCCAGAATGTCCAATCAGCCCCCACTTTTTACCTTTACCAGAGTGGAGACTGAGTGAATCCGGTGCAGGTTCTTCAGCATGGTCTCACAGAGGTCAGCCACACTAAGGCCAATAGCCCAGTTTGTGTATCCCTTTAGTTTGATCACCTCGTAGGCACTAAGGAAACATTGAAATACAACTGCATCAAGATGTCTTCAAGCAAGACACTGCAAATTACAAGTCTTAAAACCAGTGAATGTTACTCATTTAAAAATTTTCAAACTCCTGCAACACACTGTAAATTTTAGAATTAAAATGTCTAAGTTACGCATTTCAACATTAGAGGATAAAGCACAAAGTCTATCCCATATGCATAATAAAGAATCCTTTTGTTCTCGCAGGATTAGCTGAAAACAAAATTAGCTCCCATCTAGGAAGAGATCCTAGTGTTAAGTAGAAAACCACATATATAGCTGATGAGTTCTCTGTTTCAGTCAGGGCCACAATGGAGAAGCCAAACATTTACAGTCAAAGTACCACTACATCCTGAGGTTTTGAGCCAACATCTGGACACACTTTAACCCAGTGAGTGGATAGTGATTTCACAGAAGACTTAGCAACACACAGTTAGCTGTACACAAGAACAGCTGTTCTTGATCCGTGAACAGAATTTTCTCCAATTCCAACACTCTGCTCACAGAAACATACTACCTTTTTCTGTTCTTGTGCCCTTTCAATGAAGTTACCCATTAAGAAGTTCCACGTGGGAAAACAAGCACCCACAGCTCTAGGTGCTCCAGCACTTGAGTGGGTTTGTTATGCAACAGCATGTCTCACTGCAGGATGACAAATCTTACCAGCTGAAATCCTGCATTTCTGTGTTTAAAATAGCAGTCCACTCACTCAAGCAACCCTCTACCTAAGAGGGCAAGAAAGGTGCACCAGAACAGAGGCAGAGCACAGACAAACTGCTGTCAGCATAGCATCCATCCACATTATCCCTCAGGTCATCGTACCTATCAACCACTTGCTTGTGGACCTCCTTCCAGTTCTCAGGATCTTTCTCAGTTCCTATGGCAGGGTTCAGCTCCTGGAGGGAAACCCCTGCTACGTTAACTCCGCTCCAAACAGCCACTGCAACAGAGGCAGAACATCAGTGCCAATAGCACTTGGCAACTCTCCCTCCACCTTTCCTATCTAAAAGAATTGAAACAAAGTAGGAGCAGCCAGAACAACAACAACGGTTGAAGTAGGTTTTAAGCTTTTCTTTAGCTACAGTCAAATCTGAGAACTCTGGGAGTCAAACATGAGACTGTTTTAGTACTAGAACTTTAACAAGTCACTTGTAACATGTGGCAACAGAACTTTCAGACCCTGGAAATTTCTGAAATCACAAACATCAAATTCTAGTAAAAAGGCATATCTTAGCTACCCAGCATTTTAAAACTGATTTTACTCAAAACTGCAGCAAGGATGTTATCTCCTGTTTCAGTCACCAGTATCAGGCTTAGCCTTCAAGAAGTCTATTCTTATTTACATGAATAAGAGGGTAGCAATATGCAAACTTAGAATATCAAGACAGACATTTGCACCTCTCCCTGCATCCTGGAACCTCAGAGGCAGGCTCAGTCTCTGTTCCTGGGAAGTGAGCAGGAATTCTGAGTTGCTTCAAAGCAAAAGCAGCTGTGACAATGACACAGGATAAGCTCCACGTGTGCTCAGTCAAACTCTGATTTTGTTGGTGTAGGGCTGGGTACAATAATTGCTGCTGTTGATCAGACACTGTACTTTGATCAAATGCAATGGGACACTGAAGAGGTGGCTCCCTTAGAAATACACAGCACAAAAATGTAAAGCAGTACCAATCTACATAAATGTTCCGCTGCATCATTTTGGGCTTGGAATACAGGAAGTGAATTAGGACAGATAAACTTTTGATTTCACATTTTAAACCTATCTTTGCTTTAAACAGCAAGGAGAAAAGTCACGAAATAAGGTAAGAGATAATTTTGTTAGCCTGAATCTGGACTGCTAGAGTATCAAGCTCTGCTATTGACCTTACAAGAGCTGATACTGCTTTCAGAGAACTGTGCTACAGACTATGGAATGGTACTCCAAAAAATGAGGATGAAGAGAAGGACCCTGTAGCCTTCACAACACAACCTCACTCACAAAATTGGCCTTTTCAGTTCAGGGTTTAATCATACAGCCACAATCACATTTATTAAATATGTGCAGGTAGGTTTCTTGTACTTCTCTCAACTCTAACCTTCATAAAAATACAGCAAAATACCAGTTACTCAAGCTCAGCTGCAGCTGTTCCTTCAGAATCCTGTAACATACCTCAGGCCTCAGTCTCTGATATGGTATTGCTCATTCCCAAGGAGATCAGAAGTGCTCCTTACCGCTGGAATCACCGTGCTCTCCTAAGATCCAGCCATGGCAGCTGCTTGGATGGATCCCAAGTCTCTCAGACATCAGATAACGGAACCTGGCTGTGTCCAGATTGCAGCCACTTCCAATCACACGGTGTTTTGGCAACCCACTCAGCTTCCATGTGACATAGGTTAATATATCCACTGAAAGGAAAGGCATGCATGGCAAATGAAACTCCGCTCACACCAAGAATGCTCCAACAATTACCATACTGAGTGTAGCACTGAGTGTAGCTGGGCAATCAGGAGGATTCAAAACACACCTGTGCTCATTGGTCAAGGAATTTTGGATCTGAATATTTGGGGAATTAAAATGGATACAGTGCCTGGAATTTTGAACAGTCCTAAGATGGATCTGATGGGTCCTAAGAAAATTTGAGGAATGTCTTTAGAGATTAGATTCCTACCAGTTAATGTTGGACACACTTTTTTTGGTCACAGTTAAAACCCTAGAGCATTCAGAACTGGGACTGGTCTCATGTGGCTAAAACATTCCAGCAATTTCCTGAATAATGTCCCCTTCCAGTGACAGGTAAAACAATTCACAGTCAAAAGTCTGATATTTGCATTCTCCTTGTAGTTGGTAATTGCTTCAGTTTAATTTCTTTATCCATGCACTAAACAGTTTCTGCATTTACCACCTCTGCAGCATGAAAAGCCAGACGAGCAATGTGCTTTAGCTCCAAGTGTTTCTAAAAAAAACCCAAAAGTTAGGGCAGACAGAAGGATGCGAGCAGAGAGAAAAACCTCAAATTCACAGCTCAAAGCAACAATAATAACCAGGCTGCAGGAATTAATTATGACTCCAACTCTGAGAGGAGCCAGGCAGTTCTCTGGAGGGAGCACATTTGTGTACTCAGATTTGAAATGCATCATTTGCTCTGCTCAGGCCCCAAAGCACAGTTCACACCTCACAAGTGGCATGTTCCCTACAGCTTCAGCTGGGCAGGAAAGGGCATCAAGGTTACGCCCCTCAAGTCCCTTCTCACGGCCTCACAATGACCCTCCCTATGTAAGACTAGTGGACAAAACTCCGCACACTAAGAAAACAAAGGATTATAAAATAATTCTGAAAAAGCAACATGCAATTCTCCTCCTGCAGCTGCTCTGCTGGAGAGAAGTCTACAGGTTCAGCCTTGCTAGAACAAGAAAACAGCCTGATCTTTGCATCAGTTTGATTTTCAGGTAAGTGTTTAAAACTGCTGCAAGTTGCTGTAGTTGCTCAGAAGACTGGCTAATTATACACCAGCTAATTACTCAGCCCCCAGAAGAGCTGCAAGCTTTACATACAACTGGCTCCACTCTGCCAGGTTCTCTCTAAAAGCAGTGTCACTTCATCACCACGGTTCTTCAGTACTGGCTTTCCTCAGATGTTGAGTTAAACAAAGACAACCCTACAGAGATGCCCTACAAAGGACATCAGGACATTTACAGTCACCTTTAGACATCCATATATCCAAGCTATCTCAGTGCAGTGACACACTTGCAAGTGAACATACAAATGTGCATGATTAACTCTTTCTCTGTTTTAACTCAACTGTGGACTACAGTCAGCCTTTGTTTCACCAAAGGCTTCTGCATGCAAATTCTTTTTCCAGAAAATATAGGCGCAAGTATAGGGAAAGTTCTTCATGCTGAAAAATAGCCCTATCCTATCCAGACACAAAAACTATCCATTAGAGATAAAAGATTAAAACTTCCTACTGCTTAAGCTGAAGTACGCAAAGAACTTAAGGATTTATCACAAAGCGTTCTTTTAAAATATGGACACCATGACAAGTTCTGAATAAAGAGAGCATGAGAAAGTACAGAGTATTTGCCTGTACTTTTAGATGTCCACAAAAAGCTATTAAGTTTCAACAACTTGTATTTGAAGAGATTTCCTGAGAACTAATGACTGTTTTATCTTGTCAAACCGAATTTTAGGTATCTGGGGAAAAATTGCCTTACCTGGGTTGGAAACCACCAGGATGGTGCAGTTGGGGCTGTACTTGACGATCTGAGGAATGATGAATTTGAAGACATTCACATTCCTCTGCACCAGGTTGAGCCGACTCTCACCCTCCTGCTGACGGACTCCTGCAGTCACCACCACGATCTTGGAGTTAGCAGTGACAGCATAGTCTAAGCAGTGCACAAGGGAGAGGACACAGAGTGTGTTTAAAATACTTCCACTCTTTCCAGTAGCATTGTGTTAATACAACAGTTACAGGGAGCTCCTGTGCTGTGCATTGAATTCAAACCCAAAACCACGAAACATCAGTTTGAAAGCCAGTCCCATCTCTTAACACTGACCTGACATATCAATATGTGGGTCTTCAGAGTGCATTTAACCATTCTGACTCTTATTTCCACTATGACAATAATACTATTTCTTCTACACACAGTTTTACTAAAATAGCCCCAAACTGTAAAGAGATACAAGGGAGAGCCCAGCTCAAGAGCCACTCCCATTACGGTGTTCATCTGAACTCTCACCCCAACTCACATACTTCACCTTTTCAATGCCAAATCCTACAAATTCTTTAGGACTGCACAACTAACTCTCCACCATTAAGCAAAGTCACAGAATATCAGTGTTAAATCAAAGAAGCTGAGGTGCACCTTTGTCTGCCACGATCTTGTGAGTGTGAAGGAATAAGCTCCCATGCTGCAGGTCCATCATTTCTCCTTTTAGTTTGTCTTCCACAACATCAACCAGAGCAAGCTCATCACAAAGACCCTGAACACAACAAAATTTGGAGTCAATGAAGCAGTTCACATGCATTTTAAAGTTAACCCAGAGCTGAGCTATATTACATTTTAAAGTAGCACATTTCTCCCACGTGAAAGCATCTCTTCTCCAAATAAACCAGTGGGACAGTACTATCTTGGCGTTCTGATGTATCTCACAAAGTCAGAGGTAACTCCAGCGCAGGATCATTAAACTCACTCAGACTTTCCAAAAAAGGTACCATTTTTGGGGAGTTGGAGTGCACAGCTAACTCTTTTCTAGGAAAGCACTTCTTAATTTAGTTACTAGCTTTGGAAAAAGTTACATCTTTCAGTGTTGTGACAAACCCTCTACATCTGTCTAGCAAATAGGTCTGTTTTAAATATTTAAGTATCTAAAAGAACACACCACATAATTATAAAATAAGTATTCTCTTTCAACATGCCATCAGTCAATTAATTTCAAAAAACATACAACAGGAACAGACTTCTTTTCCTCAACACTAAAATTGAGAGAGAAGGGATTCTTTAGCTATTTTCTTTTACAAGAGCTACCGTGTGATATTTATGTTGCAGAACAGATTTAGCCATGTATTTGTGGTCCAGGATAACTTGGGAGATAATGTCATACAGCCTCAGGACAGGGAAACACTAAAATATGGGGGTGGAGGAAAAAGGCTTTCTGCTCTAATGCAAAGCTTTACTCCCTTCTGACAGAAATGTTTACTATCCTGGTAAATTCCACTATCCTTAAAGGCTCATCAGGCAGTATATTACACTGAAATTAAAATTACTATTTCTCTTTATTTTCCTAGATACCTACACCCCATTTGAAAGCAGATAAGCCATTTTTAGCAACTAAAATACTTTAAACATGAAAGAATACGCACTGTTTTTCCTGTGGAAAATTTAACAGCAGGCATATTCAAGGTCTTTATTTCATACTTTAAAATAATAATTGCTTTTCTGCACTGATTCCTTTAGCAGCCAATTTTAGTAACTGACGATGGAAAAGCATAGGGACCTCTATTTGTCCTTTTTCTGTTTTCAAAATAGCCTGCAGATTAAAATTATTCTCAATTGTTTAAATACTATGAGGAAACATCATTAAGTGAAGTCACTGGTATTAAACTAAGAAGTTAGTACAATCAGAATTTGAAATAATGCATGCACATGTGCAATTTACGGATATTTATGGACAGATTTATACACACAGAGCCAGACCACATGGGACTTGCAGTCTAGAACTTGCAACCAATATTCTCCATACTCAGCAGGTTTCAAGAGCCAATTCTCACTAAAACAGCATAGCACCTGGAATAGCTCTCCAATTATTAATTTCATGAATTTGCATCACTTGCCTAGAGGAGATTTCATCTCTTTATTCCACACATAGGAATAAAGCTTTACACAAACTCAGCTTAAAATATTTTCAATGAGAGCAGCTGATTTGTGACTGTGGAGATGTTTCTATTTCTAAATCAGTATGGTAACATCAATGAGTTGTCTCTAACTGAGGAGGAAGCAAAAATAACCAACACTGAAGTTTTAGAGTCATGCAAATTTATATATTTAATACCACACCAGCAAACTGAAATCACTATTAGAGCTAAGCATCTTGCACAGGTCAAACCCACATCATATTGGTCAGCAGTGGCCAACCATGAGCCAGCCAAAAAGGCCAAAGGCATTCTGGCTGTATCAGGAATAGTATGGCCAGCAGGACCAGAGCAGTGATTGTCCCCCCGTGGTTGGCGCTGTGAGGCCACACCTCAAATCCTGTGTTCCCTCACTACAAAGATATTGAGGGGCTGAAGAATCAGGAGATGCTGAGGGAACTGGGGAAGCTTAGCCTGGAGAAAAGGAGGCTCGGGGGGACCTTGTGGCTCTCCACAACTTCCTGACAGGAGGGGGCAGAGAGGAGGGATCAGGCTCTGCTCCCAGGGAACAAGGGACAGGATACAGGCTGTGCCAGGGGAGGTTTAGATTGGATAGGAGGAAAAAATTGAACACTGGAAGGGTGGCCTTGAAACAGGCTTCCCAGGAAAGCTGTTGGGTCACAACCCCTTGATGTGTTTATAAAACTTTTAGATGTGGCACTTGGGGACATGCTGGACTTGGCAGTGCTGGGTTAATGGTTGGTCTTAACGATCATACAGAGCTTTTCCAGCCTAAATGATTCTATGACTCTTAATTCAGTTACAAGAACCAGATGGCTTTAGTATAAAAATGTTTTCTACTGCAGCTTAAAGTTGTGAGAGAGTAAAGGCAGAAGCCTGACTGAAATAAACCCCATGTCATCATCCATGCTTGAAAAATTTAAAACCAGTTCTTACTCTGGGTTTGGTGCATAGTGTTCATTAACATTAAAACTTTGTTCTTAGATATCTGACAACACAATTTGATCCTGCTTAGAGCAGTGCATTAAACACAGATAAATGCTGAGCTGTAGTTCAATTTGTAGTAACATCACCTGGCTCCCTCACAGGTTACAGCTCTTCAAATACAACTCATTTCAGACCATGAGAGGCAACCATGTGCTTAGAAAATATACATATAAAACCTCACAATTAACTATCACTGTTTTTCCTTTAAATTTCTTCTTTATCTATTTGTTTTAAAAACTATTTGCCACTTTTGCATTAGTTTCACACTTAGTTTCACTGTGGCCTGTTCTTACTTTCAGGTTTTCTTTGTTCACAGGGTTCATGAATATCAGCAAGTGAAAGCCTTAAGTTTTGGGGATTTTTATAACTAAATGTGCATCCACAGGGTAACACATTGAACGGTCATCTACAAACAAAATACAGCTGGTTTATTAGTTCAAGCAAGATTTTTCATAGGACTGTGAGCTACCTGATTTAAGATCTGCCCCTGCAAGGGGCAGGGCATATCTGTTGATGCTTTCTTTTTTTAAAAAAAAAGTCTGCAGTTTCCATCTGTCTTTCCAAATTTAATTAATTCACAATATTCTCTAAAAACAAAGTGCGAAGTACAGAAGATCCTCACTGATTAATAAGCCTTCACTTTGCTCAAAGACTGCACCATGAGATTTGACACAGACCATAACAGGAAAAATAGTAATAACCTCTAAGTCCAGCCCTCTGTTTTTATTTTTTTACAAACTAGCTAACATCTCTCTGGAAAAAATAAAGTCATATAAACAAGCAAAAAAGGCTTTAAGAAAAATCAAGAAGCTACTGAAGGGGATAGCAGTATTTTCAGCTATTAGGGCACAGATTCTTTTAAAAGAATAAAAAGCAAACACTTCTGATTCCTATCCTATATTCCACCTAGATTTTTGCTCTGTCCCCATTCTTTGGCCAGTAGAGCTCCCTCACCAAGCAAACTCCAGCTTTGTTATAGAAGAATAAACCAATTAAGACGAGAATGGAAAGTTTGGCAGGGGCTGCAGAGCCATTCCTACCTACATTTTCTCAGCATCCTGGAAAATCATTCTGCCTAATGAGACATTTACTGCTAAGCACAGATAGAAAGGTGAGAGAACAAGGAGAGGCTGAATGTGGAGGTCAGGCCTGTAGGTCACTGCTTGCTTACCCGAGCTGCTAACGATTCATTCCTGTACCAACCTCCCAGATTTCCCACCGTTTGCTAAGACAGGCAGTCCAGAGCACGATGGCAGTGGGGGCTTGAGAGCATGCTGCCCCTGAGCCGTACCTTTCCAAGGACGCAGATAGCAGAGGCCATCCCCACCTGGCCAACCCCCACAATCGTGACCTTCCTGTTGGGGACCTTAGCGTCCTCTGCGATGGGGCTGATCAGCTTGTCCTTGAGAGTAGCCATGGTGTTCTGTGAGGAGAGACGGAAAGGTGTGGATCACAGCAGGCCAGAGGGAAAGGCATGCTCTGAATGGAGGTGTCACCTGCCACCGCCAGGTTTATTTGTGGCAGCTCCGGGCACACTGCCCTTGCTCGAAGGGCTCCTTCTCAGCCACGAATCACCACACATCACCCATACATCCTCCGCGGCCGTGCGGCTCTAGGTCCCTGCATTCGCTGTGCCCAGCCAGGGACTGAACAGGGCCGATTTCGGCAGTGCACTCCGCTAACGGCATTCCCAGAGCCGCCCGCTGGAGGGTGAAATTCCATCAGCGCTGCCGGCCCCTAGGCATTCACCTCTCGGCACACCGGGGCTCCGGGATGGGACTCCACGAGCCAGCCGGGGCGCAGGGAGAAGGCTGGGATTTCCCCAGCTCCTTTCCACGGGCACCCGAGGCTCCCCAGGGCGCATGGCCAGGGCGGCACCGGGGGGCCCTGAGCAGGCCGGAGGACCAGGTCGGAGCCGCCGCCGGGCTCCGGCCATCCCAAACCCTCGGGAGCCGCCGCCGGGCTCCGGCCATCCCAAACCCTCGGGAGCCGCCGCCGGGCTCCGGCCATCCCAGACCCCAACGCTCGGGAGCCGCAACTCAGCTCCGGCCACCCCACAGCTCAACCCAAACCCAAACCTCTGGGAGCCGCAGCTCGGCTCCGACCATTCCAGACCCCAACCCAAACCTCCAGGAGCCGCTGCCCGGCTCAGGCCACCCCACAGCCCAACGCTCGGGGGCCGCACCTTGGCTCCGGTCACCCCATAGCTCAACCCAAACCTCCGGGAGCTGCAGCTCGGCTCCGGCCACCCGACACCAACCAAAAC